>WAAE01005392.1:0-32434 GCA_013400495.1 Nicator chloris | reverse complement strand
TATATATATATATAATATAAATAGTCCTACTAAATAACAAAAAAAAATCCATATTAATCTAGGTAAATTTTCATTATCCAATAACAGATATATTCAATTACAGATAAAACACAATGACACCTACCCTTTTCATACTACTTCAGTATGATTAGGAAATATATATAACTGAAAAGTACTGAATTATTTCTTTATGAAAACAACTCAGCTAACAAAAACAGAAATGTAGGCTCATATAAAATGTATTAAAATAATATTTCAAAGGCTTTTTTGTTGTTGTTTGTTTTTTTTTTTGCAAGGCAGTTGTATAT
This sequence comes from Nicator chloris, assembly GCA_013400495.1. Taxonomy (NCBI): domain Eukaryota; kingdom Metazoa; phylum Chordata; class Aves; order Passeriformes; family Pycnonotidae; genus Nicator; species Nicator chloris. Next base: position 32,126 of record WAAE01005392.1, on the reverse strand, counting down.
TATCACTGAAGAACTTACAGTTTTAGCAGAAATACTGAATTTAAAAAATCTGCTCATTTAAAGTCAAAATACAAATTCTGTAAATGTGTGTATGCATGCTTGCATGCACATACAAAGCTTTCTATGATTATTTGAACCTTCAGGCAAAGTGAAGTCAGGGTACTTGCACATTTTATAACTTAATAAGGCAGCAAATTAATTTTTTACCCCAGACTGAGATAAAATTGATTACTTTGTCAATGGTTGTCCCATAGTATTGTCAGGAGTTGTTGACTGTTGAAGTTTAAAATAAAGACACAATTCCATTTTTTTAAATTACACAGTATGTCGGTTTGAAAAGTTCATAACATATTCACAGAGTTCCTATACATTTAATATTAAATTTATTTTTACTGACATATATTGTAACATGAATTTTTTTCTGAGCTTGGGTATATTTGCTGGCCTTGTAAAACTTTTAACAAGGCAAAAGATTACAGAAGAAATGTGGTCCAGGAACTCAGCCACTGTGCTATCATCCTTCCACACTCTTTCCTCAAAGCTCCCATAAGGTGGAATAACATATGTGCTTCCTGACGAGTATGCAGTACACCTTTCCCACAAAAGGTCATACTATGATATTCAGTGCTGATTTCATCATTAACCTAGTTTTTAACCAAACTATTGTTCTTGTTTTAGGCATGTCCGTATTTCTTCTCTATGGATATTGTCAGCACCATTAATTAAACCTTCATTTTTCAATTAATTGCCCACAATTTTAAAAGACTGATATTCTGGGGATATTGAAAAGCACTATAACTTTATAATAATTTTATTTATGTTTCTAAATTTCGTTTATTTTTATTTTAAAGGAATCTACTGAAGCACACGTTAAAGTTATTAGAGAAGACTGTAGTTGTATCAATGTTTTTATATAGCTGTTACAATTTGATATGGTGTATTATCCATCTGAACTGTGAACAGCATTTCTGGGAAAATACTGATGATAGATCTCAGGTCCCCAGTACTCAACAAAGGTGAGTCCAAGATCATCTGTGCTGTCAGCTCAGTTTGTTATTTGACTCTTTCTCCTTCACCAATCTGTGCAATGACAGTTAGTTTTCAGAAACAAGAAAACTTTTGCAAGTAAACTGCTGTTAGTAAGGACAATGAAATAATTTTGTGGTGTTACAATAAAACAACACCCCAAATTTAAATATAACCATACTGTATATTTGTTCCCTATTAAGCAAACTGGAAAATACATTATTTTTATACATTATTGACCTTTTTGACACTTCAAATGTGTTTCAAACTGTAGTTATATTCCAGTTTTTTTAGCTTTTCCCTAATATTGTTAAAAATCATTATCCATTTTAAAATGTGGTGTCCAACCTTTTTGGGTATATGAATTACATGACAAGTATCATTAAATGTCCCCTGAAACATACTGTGTGCCTGTCAAAATCAAGCACAGGGGAAGTACTGCAGCTGCAGTTCCAGTCATGACGTGTTACAAAAACAAAAATTAAGCTTCATTGGGCAAACAAGTATATGTAAGTGATTGTAGATGTTTAACTTCGCAGTCTTCTTTCTGAAGATGGAAATTCAGGTTATAATTTCCAGTCTATAATGTATTCTATAATGTGAATGGAAAACAGGTTATTAACAACTCAAAATTTAGTACATGTATATATCTGTATGCAAATACATTCATACAGTGGTATTGGACAACCTGTGGTAATTTCCTGATTCTACTATTTTTCAGAAGCATCTAGTAACATTAATACCTTGTAGTTTTAATGCCTTAATCTCCAGAAGAGAATAAATTCAGTAGAATTTATAAAGATTTTTGTGTAAGAGTTTGATTGTTTATTCTTTCTTATTGACAAAGCACTCAAAAACTAGCTGCTTAGAGCAGGAACTCTTCACAATGTACATATAAATAATTCTGACATTGTACAAGAACAGAAGTATAAGAATTAATATTCTTGCCAAACTCAGAGAAAGAAACCTCACATAAATTTTAAATTCTCTAGATTTTGGGGGCCATGTTGAACCAGAACTGCTGGCAGGTACCTTTCTGGTTGTTTGTTTTTTGTGGTTTTTTTTGGTTAAGATGATTTAGCTAACTATTTGGACATAGCATAAAGAGAATTAGTCCCTCTGAAAGCCTTCTTTTTTAGTTTTGGTTTAATGACTAGATTCTCAGACTTATATTTTCCATGAGCTAGAGCTATGCAAAGTTTATGCAATGCCTTCAGCAAATAGCAATGTTAAAATGACCCATTGTAATTATAAAGAATGATATGTGAAGTATATGGATAAGAATATTGAATATTGAATATAATTGAATAAGTATATTAGATATTATTCATGTTCAGTTTAAGTCAGCATATTCTTCATTTTCGAAACCCCATAATTTATTGCATACAATGCCTAGTACTATTGTTTCACTGTAATCTATATATAACATTTAGTTTTGCTTAGTAGCACTTTAGTAATTAGTGGCATCAGAACAATGAGAAATTTTAGTAGTTATTAGGTTGACTCGTTAAGGTGAAATATCTTTAGATATGCATAAATTTTTGTTAGATCTGTAAAAAGAGTGAGCTAATAGAAAAGGTAAGCAAGGTAATATGTACTGTATCATTAATCAAAACATACCTTAACATAACAATATACTTTCTAAGATCAGGAGATAAAAAGGAGCAATGTGGGTGAGATGAAAATCTCAGTTTTAAGCCTTTCTGGCCTTAAAGGTATTAAATGTCAAGAAAAGTAATCATGCACATATGACTTCATTAACAAAATGAACACCAAAAAAGTCCCCAAACCTAGTAAACATTAAATTTAAAAAAAAAAAATCTGAAGGTGCTGAGCATTAGAAAAGAATGATTTACTGAAATTGTGCATAGACAGATGTGTTGACTTCCACCTGAGAAATTATAGCTAAGCAGCTTATACTTTATTCTCATTTTTGTTGGTGTTTTATGCTAGCAAGGCTATGCAGACACACGATACTATATAAGGAAAGACCTTTGACCTAGGCCAAATTATTTATTATTAATGTTTTATAAAGTGAAAATATTGGTAGGCATAATTTTTGCAGTATTAAGCAAAAACAAAATTGTTATTCCTACCAATAATTTTAATATTTTAGTCACTTTTAAAAAATTATTTCTTTAATTGTCTGTCTACTTTAGAAGATTTAATTTATGCCCAGAGCCCATAAGACTCAAATAAATTGGTGGCACAAAGCAACTTCCTTTGAAATCTACAGAATGGGTGCTATTTCTCACAGGGATTACAGAAAGTATGACTGAAAAATAGTTGTTTCACCTAGGAACATTTTTCTGGGACTAATTAAAATTAAGAATCTGTTCCTTGACAATAAATAGTTGAGAAAGATATTGAATATGTTCCTAATTACTTGTTATATGGTATACAGTTAAATATATTTTCTTTAATATTATAATTTGTTTCACCTGAAGCTGATAAACTCATAGATTTATACAGTTTCAATACATTCATATTGCTTATGAATACCTACTGATGATTTAGTAAGCAGTTTTAAACACTCGAACCATAGAATCTTATTTTTTATAGTACACATGTATCTGAATTTTTAAAAGAAGTATGGATCAAACTTTAGTCAATTTTATTTGATCATACACGACATGACTGCTTAATGCTTCAGCTGCATCTTAATTTTCAACTATTTGCAAAATATTACATTAGGATTTCTAGAGGTTGCATAATTGCAGATTAGTGATAAAGATTAGAAAACGTGAACTTGGGAAAGTATGTGTTTGCTGGTTTAGTCTGGAGTAGAGGTAATTTTCTTCAAGTAGCTGCCATGGGACTGTGTTTTGCATTTGTTCTGAAAACAGTGCTGATAACACAGGGGTGTTTTTGTCACTACTGTGCAGTGCTGACACAGTCAAGGCTTTTGTGCTTCTCACCCCACCTCAGCAGCAAGGAGGCTGGGGATAACAAGAAGCTGTGAGGGGACACAAACAGAACAGCTGATCCAAACTGACCACAGGGAAATTCCATGCCCTATGACATCATGATCAGCACCAAAGAGCTGGGAGAGGAAGAATGGCATGTAGGTGTTTAGAGTGATGATGTCTTCTTCCCAAGCCATCACTAAATATAATGGAGCCCTACTTTCCTGGAGAGGACTGGACATCTGCCTGCCCACAGGAAGTGGTGAATGAATTCCAAATTTTGCTTTGCTTGCACTTCCAACTTTTGCTTTGCCTATTAAACTGTTTTTATCCCTATGCATAAGGCCTCTCTTTTTCTTTTCAGATTTTCTCCCATATCCTGCTGTGGAAGAGGGAGTGAACTTCTGCATGGTACCTGGTTGCTGGCTGGGATTAAACCGTGACAGTCCTTTTTAACACTGAACATGGGATCCAAAGTGTTTGAAATAATGACAGATTTGATTGGAAAATCCTAGATCAAATTCACAGCTGTTGTTGCTGTTTAGGTATGAATTGTCTGGCTTCTATTCTTGACATTGAGCTTGCTTGCCTTTCTATTAGTGTAGTGGTTCTTTTAGCCTGTGCTGCTATTCCTGCATGCCTATAGAGAACAGGCTGAATCTTCAGTGTGAATTCAAGTTGAAGGGGCTGTGACCTATGGGTGACTTCACGTGCGAGCAGGACTCTGTGACCTGTGGCCATGGGTGAGTCCACACCAGGGCATGTAAATCTGAAGGGACCTGTACTATGGTTATGGTGTGCTACAGCAGGTATCTGAAGGCCATGTGGCCCAAGGATAGGTCCATACTGCAGCAGCAGGAGGTACATCACAAAGCACCTGTGGCTGTGGAGAAGTCCATGATGCAACAAGTTCACCTTGAAGCACCAGTGTTTGTGCATGAGGTCATGCTGGAGCACCTCAAAGTGTGTTGTCATTACTGATTCAGGATGGCAGGGAAAAAATGACACACAATCTCCAGTCTCAAAGACAAAGGAGAGCAATCTTTATTTTCCACCATCCTTTTTATAGACAGTTCCGAGAGATGAGACATGATTGGACACTCAGAACAACACCCTCTGAAGATTTTTACAAGTAAACATGAAGGTAGAAAAACAACACCTGTGGAAACTGTTTTGCTCCTCCAAGGACAGTTTTGAATCCTCCTCACAAAATCCAAGGCCAGTGAAAGCCACCTGGTCCAATTTCACACAGACTCTGCTGCTTCTGCCTGATCTCTCACATTCAGCATCCACAGCTTGTGACCATGAATAAGCCCAAGACAGAGCAGGAGCACCTGCAGGAGGATTCCAGCCATGGGTATGGATGTGTTGGAGCAGGGACACAGCTACAGGGACTGTTGCTGTGGGTAAGGCCATGCAGGAACAGGTGTATCTCTGAAGGTGTTGTGGCCCATGAGCAAGGACACACTGGAACACGGGCAGCTCAGTGAAACTGTTGCTGTGGACTAGTCTATGCTGTGGCAGGTATAGCCCTGAAATGACTGGCTCATATATAAATCTCCATATGGAGATGATGTACTGTACAAGGAATCCAATCCAGAGCAGAGGCAAGGGAAGTAGTTCATTGTAATGTTTAATTCTAAATTCTGATTCAAAAGGACCAGTGATGCAGGTTATTATGGAAATTCCCTGACCATGTAAACTTTCTGCCTGATTGCATATTTTATGAATAACTACAGCAGGAATCCCTTGTTTGCTAGCCAGATTAGGAGGAAGGGGAGGAGTTCATTAGTTAAAACCTATAACCTGACCTAAACAGACTAGGAGTGAAGATTGGAGCATATAAAGAATTGCCTCTATGCCATTCAAAACCAGCACAGGACACACTCAGCATCACTACACTGAACAGATTATAGAGACAGCTAATATGAACCACATTGGTAATGTGATTGAACTCTGTATTGCAACTACTGTATTTTACCAAAAAATCCTTAGATTTGTATTGCATTATGTAGCATATTTTGTATTACTCTGCTAAATCAGAAATCTTCTATAAAATCAACTATCTTTAACAAGTAAATTTGATATTAAGTATTTTATCCTCCATGCATGGATTATCTAAAAGAACGTAGTCAGAGAGTATTAAACTTTGTCAGAGGGCAAGGAAAAGTAGATGGTAATGTTGGAGAATAGGCCAGCATTTTTTGAGATATTCTAGATAATAAAATTATTAAACCATATTGTATATACTGGAAGAAAATTTTGTTCCAGCATTTTTTCATGTTGTTGCACAGTAACAGAAGGGAAGTCTCAAAATGATTCTAAGAACAAAATCACATTAAAATCGCATTAAAAGTATGAATTTACTATTTAAGTACAGTTTAATTATAATAAATTAATATTAAAATAATTTTTGATAGTGTAATGGGCAGCCAGCAGGAATTCTAGCTGTATTTTTTTTCTTTCCTTATTTTGTTTACTCTTATTTATTCTAGTAAAACCAGATCACCATTTTTTTAAGTAGCAAATCAAATAACCATAAGCACTGTATGGAAACCATGCAGGTGTGACAAAAGCCTCTCAGATGGTACAGGAATATCTACCAAAGATAATGTTTTAAATGCTATAGCTCACAATACCTCATCAGTTCTTCAGTTTTAAGTCAATTCATTACCACCAGACAAAGTTTATGAAGCTCTCCTGTACTCAGGTCTGTCAGAAAGACTGCCTGAGGATTACTAAGCAGTGACCTCACATGACATGTTATTGATTTCAAATTGAAACCTAATTCCTACAAAAGGACCATAGTTCAATCTACCACTACTGTGTCTGAAAGCAAGTGTGAGTAAATAAATTTATCTTCTTGGCCACTACACCTGATGAGTTGAAAAGTCCTTTAGACATCTTCAAGTTTGTCAGTGTCAATTTTTGAAAAAGGTAACTCAAGATTCCCCTTAACTGCATGGCAGAAGTTAAGGGAATAAATTTACTTTTTCCATGATACATACTCATTGCTACATTGTTATTCAGAATTTTTTTTTAAAAAGGGAATTAAGCTAATTGATTACATATGATTACATAAGATTGTATTAAGAAATTTAACAAAATTCTTCTTTACCCGTTTTATGATAGCTGACCTATGAAGCAATTTATTAATAACTAAAATTTTAATACATCTGCTGTATTTGACTTTTGTATTTGCTGTATTTGACTTTTGATTAATACCATGCCTTGTAACAGTCTTGACACAGGAAGACAGAGAAATTGCTGTGCAAACAACCTCTTAAATAGGTCTCTGATAAGGTTTATTTATTAAATGTAGAAACTTCTGCCACAGTTGCCATTATTAATTATCAGATCTTGTTAGATAGTCTGTGCTATCATTTGGGGCTTGCCGTTGCTGATCTTACTTGCCTTGAATGATACTTAAATCATTGATCATTCCTTGCATTGTTTAAACATGTTCTCTTTAAATCCCTTTATAATTATTATTAGAGTCTCGTCTCAGCTTCTTTTTATATTCTCTCTCATTACATGATCTCATTAACAGTCATTATGACAAGTTTTGGTCTCTGGTAACATTTTCATTCTGGCAATACATAATTTTATAGTTTAGTTTAGTTTTGTTTTTTTAATTTTCCTTCACTTCCTTTTTCCGCTTTAACTCTGGGAACAGCTGTTTGATGTGTACAACCAATGGATGCTAATATTTTGATTTGCAATGTTTCCCAAAGAGATCTCACAGGTGTTGACACTGATATGACTGATGTCTGAAATCAAATGTCATCCCTAATGCTGAGCTGATGACATGTGGCTTTCTCCCAAGAAAAACACCTTTCTTCAGTATCGCTCAAGGAAACATCTGATACTTGGAGCTGACTAGAAAGCAGAATGCTTTCTTTTTTTATCACCAGGATATTTCAACAGTCTTCTACAAAACCCCAAATCATTAGAAGTAAATTATGCTCACCTGAAATCCTCTTCAACATTTTTACTTTCTAGGAAAAAAATCAATTAGATATCAATATTATCATTATTTTAACCATATAACCATAAATTAATTTACTAGTAGAAAAAAAATAGCAGCATTTCATTTGGAATGCACTAGAAATGTTGAAGCAAGTCAAAAATACCACTTTAGGGACAGAACTTGAGAAGAAACATATTATTTATATTCACACAGTACAGGTTGAAAATAAAACCATGTAAAGGAACATAAAGGAACATGGCCAGATGACTCTTATTACAATAACACATAGATTCAGATTCACTGATCTAGATGTTGGAGAAATACATCAAAATGTTCCTTTTCAAAGACTTCTGATCCAGATATTATTGGTTTTGAACATCTTTTATCCCAATTTCACCATTTCCAGGCTTTTACAGACTGATTGACTAAACATCTGTATCAATAGTCTTGATACAGTAGGATGCTTTCTAGCATTAATGTCAAATAGATGAAGGATTTGAATGTGTCCTGGGCAGTGCCCAGTCTTCTATAATTATCACTAGACATTGCAGTGACATCTTCACTTGGATATAGAGAGAATCCAAAGACTTCAGAGTGAGAAATATAGAAGCAAACATATCAATCAAGAAAAAGTAAAGTCTCTCTTCCGTCCACCATTTTAATCTCCAAACACTCATGTAGCTGCATCTCTTCAATGCTGCTGCTGCTTTATTGGCTGTTGTGGCCAGATAACCCCAACACCAAGTGCCCCTGGCAGTCCACTGGAGGTATGGTATCATTTATGACCTTCAGCTATCAGGGACTAAGTTGCCATATGGGAATGTTCCTGCTCATGTCTTCTACTGCCTCAATAAAACTTTGATCTATAACATATCGTCAGACTCCATTACTGTTTGGACCACACCACCTCACATCATCATTTTTGGTGCTATTTCTCTCATCTGCTGTCATTGTGAATATTTTCCATTCAATTTCTTTTGGGTCTCCATACTCAGAAAAACTGTGGTTTGCATGTCTTTCCCTTTTTTTACTGAAATGGCTCACCACTTTTTAAAGTTCAGACTTTGAGTTAAGATTTTATTAAGTGGTTTTGAAATTGCAAACATAAAAATGCAAAATCAATGAAAAGGACAAACTTTTGCTGTGATGTAAAACTGAAGCAGTGTCTCTTGTGAATCACAACTAGAAAAAGAAAACAACTAGTTGAAAAAACCTAACAACTAAACAATTCACGATAGCGAAATGAATTCAATAAATAAGTCAGCCCTGGTAAAATTGAAACAGAGAATCAGACATAAAAAATAAGAGAGATTTTTCAGGACACTGCAATAACAGCAATCAACTTTTAAATAAAGTAAGTGCAATAGAGAACAAGTGAAAATATTTATCCCTTCTTGACTTCCAAAAGGACTGTATTTTCCAAAAACCAAATACATAACCCCAAGAAAATCATATTTTATTACACCCTAATTCAAAAAGTTAGTCTGAATCATCAAATTACTTTTCATCAAATTACACAAACCAATTCAAACAATAAAGGACATTTGTTGTGTTAGAAGAACAAATTGACTCATTCACCTTTTCTCAAAACTTTCTTCTATAGAGTATTATTTTAACCCTTCTCCCCCAAATTCTCATATAGATAGATGTTCTTGTGGAAATATGCTCCAGGTCTTTCACTGAAAGAACTGGCACAATTTTCATAGCAGCCATATGCTTCTTGTAGCATTTACAGGAAATTAAGTCACTATCCTTCTTTTTTATCTTCTTCTTCTCTTTATATAAAGAATGACATGTCTTGTTTTGCTAAATTACAGCTTGTCAGCATGCTTTGTAACAGCCAAAAATGATTGAAGAGACAGACAAAATACCACAGGCCTAGCTTTCCTTAACAGATAAAAGTCACCTTTTTTATTATTATATATACTTATGAAAATAATTATGATTATTTTAAAAATTAACTCATATTTTGGTTGAATATATACTTGGTACAAAATGCAGTGAAAGAACAGTGACTTGAATTCTTGAAAGATTTTTCACAGTACAGTACACTGATATTAATATTTTCACTCTTCAGTTCTGATATATCATAATTTGTGTTAAAATATTTTATATTGTAAATAGAGAGTTATTATCTTATACTAATGTTTTCCCAGTGTTTCTAAAAAACACTTATATAATCTAATTTGTGCCTTGCGGCAAAACGATATTGATTTTATACAGATGGAAAACTACAGAAAATCTGATTCTCAATGTTTTCTTAACTTCTATTTGCATAAAAAATGACAGAAAGACCAATAAGTAATTTAAAGTATGGCAGCTTTGAAGCTGGGTGTCTCAATTTTGCCAGGAGATTCTGACTGGTATGCTTCACCAATATTCTGTGCTCTGTTCAGATTAATCAGATCATAATAAAACAAAGGCAGGTCTTTAAAAATGGTCTGAATTTTGATAAAAACATCAGTATATTTTTGGAATTAAGGGAAGATAAGATCAGAGTTAGTGTAGCTGGAAATAAGGCAATAACTGCTTGCATGTTATAGAGCTAGGAATAAATAAAGACAATATTTGTTTGTTTTTACTTTTAGAGTAACAAACTTTTGATATTATGCTGTTGGCAGACACTTCAGTTAATTTAACATTTCCTGATGTTGAGAAGATACTTTAAGTGTCGTCTAAGAAAAAAATGTGAAGTTCCATTTACAGCACTTTTTGATTTTATTAATATTTTTGTAACAAAACTTCAAGTAATTGGTTTTGATAGTTAAATTGTGGTTTGTCACTAGATAAGTTTCATCTATAACCCCCTTCTATTGATTTGAGATCAATCCCTAATATTTAATTTTACTCTAATTTCAGAGTTTATTCAATCTTGTCAAATTTTTCAAGTTTCCATTTGAAAACAATGTTTCTGGATGCTGACCATTAAAAAAACCCAAAACCTTTCATTGAGTTATTAGCAGAAAAATACTTCTGTTCACAGAAGTTTAGCAATTAAAAAGTGTGGGTTTTTTTGTTTTGTTCAGAAATTGAAGTAGATTCTTATGTTCTTTTAAAAGATAGGTACAGTTCTATCAGTGAAAAGTCTCTCTATTCAGTTGCCATGGACTTCCTAGTCCTTTAGGTGCCTGCTCTGGCACTGTGTAATTGGGATAAAAAATAAAGTTATTTAGTAATAAAACCCTTAAACTCTCAGAGATCCTTAAATTTCAGAGCATCAGTTCCTAGAACAAACTTGTTTCTCACTCTCAAGAAAAGACCAGATGAGGAGTGGATGGATGAGAAGGCAGAAAGCAAAGACCTGTGGGTGGAATCTGTTACTGAAAGAATTAAAAAAATCTCCCTAGGTACTTCCAAGACAATGTGAAGATTGCCAAGTATTTTCTCTCATTAATCAATTGGTAATTCTGTGATTTCTTGGAATGTTTTGCTCACCCTAGTATAATCTGAACTTCATTTCACCAAAATGGAAGAATATTAGTGTCTCGGGTTTTTGTGATCTAAAATTTTAATATCTCATGTCAATTTGTTTTCTGTACAGTGTCCAAATTTTCTTTACCTTTTCTGAAATACAGATTCCAGAGGTATTCTATCTAGATTAACCAATATGCTTGACTTCAGTAGACTGTATGTGTAAGATTTTCTTTCTCTTTACATATTGATGAGAGATAAAAATACTGATTATTTTGTACTTATTACTAATGTGTACTTACATTATGAAGATGTTGAAGAAGAAACGTAAGAAACATAAGAAACATGCGACTGACATCCCAAATAATTTGCCCATATAAGACAAAAATTTATTTAATTGTTTACAGAACAAGAAGGCATAAATATTTAATTACAAGTGAAATTCTTTCTTAGAAAATTTTTGTCTCATGACACATACTAGAAAATGTTTATGTTTTTCTCTCAACCCACTATAAGTATCATGTAAATGAGCTGTTGTCAAGATTTGTGCACTAGATTTACAATAGTGAAACAATTAGAATTTTGTGGCTTTGCATCTTAAATTTTACAAATTTTACAAAATTCAAACCACATTTCATAGCTGCAATTTGTTTAGAGGAATATTCACGCTAGCTGAAAAGTCAACACAGTGAAAAGTCAACACTAAATCAATCATTTTGATCTGCCATAGAATCCTTCTAGACAAAATGTCCAGCACACATCTGGATAAACACATCATGTGATGAGTCAGCAACTGGCTCACAGGTCAGGAACAGAGGGTTGCAGTGAATGGGGTGACATCAGAGTGGTGACCTGTCACTACTGGAGTTCCACAGGGCTCCATCTTAGGCCCAGCACTCTTCAACATCTTCATAAATGACTTGTGCACAGGACTGGAAGAGACTGAGCAAGTTCACAGATGATACAAAAATGGGATGGGTTTTTGACTCCTCTAAAGTCAGAGAGGCCCTGAAGAGAGACCTGGACAAATCAGAGGGCTGGACAGTCACCAACCACATGAGTTTCCACAAGCAAAAGTGCCAGATTCTGCACCAGGGGTGTGACAAGCCTGGGTGTATGTGCAGGCTGGGGAATGAGATGCTGGAAAGCAGTGCCACAGAAAGAGACCTGGGCGTCCTGGTCAACGGAAAGTTGAACATGAGTCAGCAGTGCCCTGGCAGCCAGGATAGTCAAGAGTGTCCTGGGATGCATCAGGCACAGAATCACAGCCGGGCAAGGGAGAAACTGTCCCATTCTGCTCTGAGCTGAGGCAGCATCACCTGGAGTGCTGGGGGCAGTTCTGGGCACCACAATATAAAAAACATATAAATCTCTTACACAGTATCTAAAGGAGACCAATGAAAATGATGAAGTGCCCTGAGGGGAAATCATATGAGGAGCAGCTGAGGTCACTCAGGAAGAGGAGATTGAAGCGAGACCTCATTGCAGTTACAACTTTCTCATGAGGGGAAGAGGAGGGGTGGGCACTGATCTCTTCTCTGTGGTAGTCAGCGACAGAACCCGAAGCAATAGGCTGAAATTGTGTCATGGGAGGTTTGGGTTGGAAATTAGAAAAAGGTGCTTCACCAGAGGATGTTTGGGCACTGGAACAGGTTCCCCAGGGAAGTGGTCACAGCTCTAGCTAGACAGAGTTGAAGAAATATTTGGAAAATGCTCTTGGTCACATGGTGTGAGGATGATACTATACAGGGACAGGAGTTGGACTTGATGATCCTTATGGGCCCCCTCCAACCCAGGATATTCTGTGATTCTGTCAGACCTACTTGAATTTTAAATCCAGTCATAATTTCAAGCCCAAGAAAGGATGAAAATAGATCTATTCTCTGTAAGTAATAGTGGAAAATGCTAATAAGTTTTGAGTGAGCAGATTAGAACACACAATGGACACTTCATGTTTACTGAGAACCTTACGCAGTAAAATTACTATTGAGTTTATAGTAGGATTCTAAATAACATCACATTCTTGTATGATTTAATAAAATTCTTTCTTCCTGTCTTCTGCAATGCACATAGTCAGAACACGTTTTATTTTATATAAAACATTCAGGTGATAATTTCTGAAGGGACTGAAGGGAAATAGTGCAGAAAAACCCCAATACAGCCATGATTCTGAATCTACCAGCTGTTTCAAAACTGTACAGTTGAAAAACCGAAGAGGTGTTTGTGCTTTCATAGCAAAGAATGTGGTACTTCATCCTGCATAGTGTAAGGATACAAGTTTTTATTATTTAGAGAAATTTTCAGGGACTTCTCTAAGCCAAATTTACCGAAGACTGTATTCTCAGTCATGGTTCAGGAGGTAAAAAGCATCACTTTAAAGAAAAACTTTTAAATGTAATCCTAGAACATCTGACTTTGGAAATGTCAACTTAAGACTTTAACCTCATGACTTCAAAACTCAAAGCAAGTAGGTACTGAACTGTCACTAAGAGTGTAAATATAGGAAAGAAGACACTAAAAATCCAGGATAAGAACTTTTGCCAACCACATACTTTCTTGAATTATACATTAAAACAGCTTATACTGTAAGAGTATCATCTTGTGAGTAGCAAGGTTGAGAAAACTACAGAGCAAAGCACATCACTTCTGACACCTAAGTTGCAAATGAGATGACAGTCATAAATTGATTTTAGAGAAAAAAAGGACTGAAGTTGCTATCTGTGTGCTCCTTAAAATTCCCTCCACTTTAATAATCAGGATTACCTGATATTCTGAGACCTACAAGAGGTAACACCCTTTAGAAAAGTGCATCAGGAATTTAGACAAGTCTAACATGGATAGTGAAAGTAGTGATGTGTAATTAGAATATGAAGTTAAAATTGTGTCTCTGCTTAACTTTTCTCAAAATATGAAATATATTAGTTTTCTTTGAGGTAAGTAAAGCATTGCACAAACTCTTTCAGTTATTCAGAGTGAGAGTATTTTTTTTTAATTAAGTATTAATTAGCAATTTCTAGGAGAAATATGTCCTGAATCAATTTTACTCCTGTACTAAATTTCCAAACAAAAGACTCCTCATTTTAACATTATTCTTAACAGACAAGGATAGTTGGAATCATCACTCTTCCCTTTTCAGGGATTGCTTCTGTAATGGAATTTCTCTGCCTGCTTTTTCTCTTCTGCACACACACTGTACACAAATATTATACAAAAAAAAGAATAATGATTTTGAGCAAAAAAAGAATATTATTGCACCTTATTGTTTATGGGGATTGTGATAGACAAAAATGCTGTATATCGTTTGCAAATACAAATGATAAAAAGCTGGAAATATTTATTGGGATGATTTTTAATACTTAGACAGAAAAGTAAGTGTTGCCCCTGTATTCAAAAATCTGGTAAAATCCATTAACAAAGCCAAATAATTCTATGCACAAGTTTGTTAATCAGAAAAACTCACCTAAGATGTTTTACAAAATTTTGCTGATTATGAATATCTTATGCTATTATTTCTAATACTGGAAGAGTAATCATGTTTTTAAATATATTAATTTTCTTGAATTATTCGACTAGTTTTGGATAATTATACGGTATTTTAAAAATAATATTAATCAATATTAATCAATATGACTCAATTTCTGAATTTGTAGCTGTTCACAAGATTCATGCAAATAAAATTGACTACAATTATCAGAGTGGCTGGAAAGCTGTCTGTTGGAAAAGGAGCTGGGTTTGCTGATGAACAGCTTGCTGAGTATGAGCCAGCCTGTGCCCAGGTGGCCAAGAAGGCCACTGGTGCCTGGCCTGAATCAAAAATGGTGTGGCCAGCAGGACCAGGGCAGTGATCGTCCCGCTGTACTTGGCATTGGTGAGACCACGCCTTAAATCCTGTGTTCAGGATTTTGGGCTCCTCAGCACAAGAAAGACACTGAGGTGCTGGAGAGGATCCAGAGAAGGGCAACAGAGCTGAGGAAAGTTTGGAGCACAAATCTTACAAGAAGCAGCTGAGGGGTCTGAGGCTATGCAGCCTAGAGAAAAGGAGGCTCAGCAGCAACTTTATCTCCCTGCAACACCTGAAAGTAAGTTCTAGTGAGGTGGAGATCAGTGTCTATTCCCTAGCAGCAAGAGACAGGACAAGAGACAGAGGCCTTAAGTTGGGCCAAGGGAGAGAAAATTTCCTTATTGAAAGGGCAGTCAAGTATTGGAACATGTCGCCGTGCCTCCTTGCCACGCAATCCTCTCGCGTGCCCAGCCAGCAAGCCCAGTCGGGTGCACTGTGACTGCCTTTTGGGGAGCTCCCCAGGACACACACGTTCCAGGAAGAGGCTTACAGCTCCTCTGATCCACACAGGGCTGCAGAGGAGTGACTGCAGCTAACGAGGAGGCGTTGATAAAGGAGGCAGAGGGGATTCTTCTGGCTGTAGCTAAAGGAGCTTTATTTCTCCACGGAGAGGGAGAACTAACATGGACAAGACCCAGCACGGAAAGAGCCCTGAACCAGGTTGACAACAGCTTTTAAACAGGGGATGGTCTCATAGGTGGGGTTACAGAACAACCAATGGGGAGAATACAGGGGAGGTCCAAGGGATTTCAGGGGCATACACAAATCCAATAGGAAGGAAACAGGGGAGGGTATAACATAATACATCCAATCAACAATAGGAGAACCCAGAACTTTCTGGAACCAGGGGAATGACCAACAGGTGAGTGACAGCGGTCTCTTTGCAGGGTTTCAGGGACTGACAAAGAACTTGGGAGTGACATAAAACTTTCCAGGGAAAAGGTGGTACACAACTAGGATTGAGAGGTGCAGAGAGGGAGGAGGGAGCTCAGAGCAAACCATTCAACAGAAGAGGGAACAGAGAAAAATACTCGAACCACAACAGGAACAGGCTGTCCAGGGAAATGGTTGAGTCCTGAAGGTATTTAAAATATGTGTAGATGTGGAATTTAGGGACATAGTTTAGTGGCAGGCTTGACAGCGCTAATCTACTCAGTTAGATAATCTAAGATCATCTAACTGATGATCTTACAAGGAAAAGACAGTAAAATGTTTCCATTATGACTGTCCTGAGAGAGTAGAAAGGAGTGAGAATAATAAAGTAGAATTTATCAGATGTTATGAGATAAAAAAGGCTGAAATTCACACATAATGCCATTATATTATGTTGTCTTTAAAACAAAATACATAGTTCCTATGTTTACATCTAAATTAACCTAGTATTTGCTGGGTGGGCTATTTGGTATTGAAAAATGCCTTTTTGTTCCTCTAGGATTAATATCAGCTATTTCTTGGTCTAATATAAGCAGCACAACCCATAAGCATGGGATTTTTCTAAGGACATTTTCATCTCATTTGCTTTGCAGAAACTAGATTCTATTACAGAGCTTTTGAAGATAAAAGAGATTTAACTTATTTAGGTTATCATTGATTTTAAACCACTCCTGCATCAAACCATTTTCTCTTGTATTATTGTTGCAGTAGAAAATCAATGCATGTATTCAGCAGTTATGTTTATTATATCTGTTATATTTATCCTCAGAAATTACTAAAAAAAAATCTTTTTTTCACCTACAAAATTCCATGGGATTACTTTAATGCTGTAAAGGTGTGACAAATATTAACAGGTTCTTATGACACTATTAACACCTGTCATACTGATATTTAAATTCACTGAGATATACCAAAGAAATATAACTTGGTTTTTTTCAGTAGAATGAGTTTTTTCAAATGTTAAGACTTTCCAGGTTTACATTTTAATGGTTAAATTTCAACACAGGTTTGATGAAACTAGTGAACAATATAAATTAATCTTTTGTAGTAGGCTAAATTACTTCAGAAAAAATGTGATATACCTGCAAACCTGACTCACAACTCTTAATCTCTTCTAGAAATTGCAGTTTCCCAGGCCATAGAGCACCCTACACATTAATTTTGACTTTGATAGAAGGGTACACAAAGTATTTAGAGACATAATTATCAAGAGAGTAAAGAAATGATATGATGGGAGACCTTGAAAGAATCTGAACTTTAGAGTGAAAATATATGAAAAGCACATGTACAAGATGGGGAGATCTAAATGAGTTATTGTCACTCAGAAAGGAAATCTTGAAATTACTGTAGGCAACCATCTGAAAACATCTCTTGAAGTTCATGAAATTTTATTACTTCATGTAATAGATGCATTATAATGGATCTCATAATAGGATTCTTAGAAAGTCAAGGAAGTGTGATGAGAAATATGGAATTGTTTTGAAGCAAATGAGACTGAAATAGTGGGACAAAGTAGTAGATGAAGGCTACTACAGAAGTGAATAAGAAAAAGAGTATTCTACCATAAGTGAATAGATTTAGACTATTTGTAATTTTCTTCAGTAGTTGAATTCGAGTGTATTCAGTGAAATATTTATCAGGAAGCTTCAAAGCTTATAAAACAAGTACTTCTTCACATGCTCATGAATTGTAGAAGTCTGTCAAAGGATGTTATACAGACCAGAAGTATAAATGAGTTCCAGATAGTTTACTCAAATTCACCCAAACTAATATAATCTGTAGATTGAAACAGATTTTTTTGAATATTATCTCAATTTCAGCACACTGTTCAAACATGACATCATCCAAATGTGCTTTCTTCAGAAACAGGTGCTCCCTATAATAACAGAGACAGTATCTGAGGAGGGACTTCTGTTTTAGCGAGTATTGTCAAGTTCTTCCTAATCACAAAATTAGACATCAAGGCAATTTTGGTCATGTATGTGCAGCTATTGCACAGCTGCAAGAGAGTGTTTGGTTATTACTTACTATTGACACTTAAGGGAGACTTTTTTTTCTCCCAGAATAAAAATAACTTTGTTCAGAAATGTTGTCACCAGCCATATCCAGTATAGGAAATAATATTAAGCTTGCAAGGTTAATAATATTAAGAGTGCAAGGATGGGAGGGTGGCCTGGGGCAGGCAGGGCTGTGCCACCCCAAGAGAGAAGCAGTGCATCCTGCCAAGCACCACCAGCACCAGGCAAATGGGAGGTGATGAGTGAGGTGAGGATCAGTCTGGGGGGTAGAGTCAGCACATCAGGATGGGCAGGAGCAGGACTGAGCTGGGGGACACCCATGGCAGGTCTCAGGCAGGGATATGACATTCAAATCTGAGCTTAACTCCAGCCTCTGAACACAAGGACAGGGATATGTGTTAGGGGGGAGTGTTCATCCTAGAAAGGAATCGGGTGGGCATTTCCCAGTTACTCCTAGTTATCCTATGTGGATAAAGGGTCAATAATTTATTATTTTCGGCCATTTATATATCTAACTTTTCCATCAGCAAGTTACAAGTTTCAAGCTTCTTAGTCTTCATAGTTCTTTTGATAACAATTTCTGGAAGAATTTTTTTCACTTGGATATATCTATTAATTTTGTAAAGGAAGCATGTTTAGCAATTTTTCCTTTAGTCTTCTGATTTTCCCTTTCCTTTTAGCTCAGTAACTTCATCTCATAAAGAACTATTTATTTTTAAGATGCCAATGAAGAAAAACAGACTAGGTGCAGCCATCATACAGCAATATCAGTAAGAGTTTTGGCCTACACTGTGAACTTCTGTGCACTCATGGCAGCCAGATATAATTAATATTAATCAAGTAATTAAATTTAATTCAGCCTTCATTCTCTTGTCATGACAAGAATCCAGGACCTGTCATGAACAACATTAGAATAATCAGTTAATTCTGTTAATCATGTGCTGAAATTTTACTTTAAGAGCACACCGTGTCCCTTGCTTAGTTAATTCTTTCTGCTCAGCTCCTCGTAACCCCTACATGCTGAACTAGCTTAGTTTTCTATGGTAAGACTCCTCTTTTTCTGCAGTTTTACCTCTGAAGCTGCTAAAAGGTCACCTAAAAATCCTCACAGCACAGAAATACAAAATCCTGTACAAAAAAAGTTTCACTGCTGGATTTTTTTTTCTGTTTGCTTGTATTTCATCACCACTTAGGAAATTCTCTTTGTCACTGCAGCAACAGCTTTTAAGTTCCTCATTGTGAAGACAAACTATATGCATGAGAAGTTTCCCAAAAGGTGTCACTGTTTGTTGCTGGGCCAACATCTCAATGCCTGTTACTCAGTGTGGCTTGGCTGCTGGAGCTGGGGACCAGAGCAGTGTCACCATGGCTGAGGGCATGCCTGTCCTGCTGGCAGCCACTGGCAGAGGCTCCCAGGCGATCTGCAATGGCCATCACAGCCAGGGCCAAACCCCTGCCCATGGGGACTGTGCTACTTTTTTGTGGAGATGTTGGCACTTGTTCCCTGCCGGAGAATGTATTATTTGCAATGCAGGCTCAGCCTTACCGTGGGCTGGACCTGGAATGTATGGAGCTGTGGCAGCCTTGTCTTTCTGTTGGCCAATTTAACAAATTCTCTACAAGTGCCTCTAAAAGAGACTTCTCAGTCTAAAATATGTTGAACAGATCATACACTAAATTTTAACTAATTTACATAACATTAGGCACACACAGAAGCTAGAACTCTCTGTTTTCTTTTTGATTGATTGTTGTTGGAGTAGGTATTTTGCAGTTCTCCCATCCTAACTCTCAGATTCACCCTCTAGTGCCTTTCCTATGGTGGCAAACATTGGAGCTTGTGATGGCCAAGTTTGAATGAAAATACTAACCACAGAGCAAAAATTTTGTAAAGACTACTGAAAATCTTGGATTCAGTTGTATGTACATGTAGAGAACAGTTTACTCCTATATACCATGTGCTATCCCAATAGCTGCTCCTCTCACACTTTAGAGACTGTGTAATTTAATGATTTTGTTCAAGTGCAGTTTGGCTGTTTCCTCACATTCACAAGCTCCCCATTTCTGTGGTCTGACATTGCTCTTTCTGATAGCAATGAGAACCTCTCTTCTATTTTAAATCTATTTCTTTCTCTCACTTCTTTGAATTATTTTCTTTTCTTAGGAAAGAAATACATCTTTCTCTAAGCCTGACCTTTGGATTAAAACAAAAGTTTTGGACAAGTGCTTTCAGTTACAGTATTAGACTGCACGCTGAATACTTGAACTATCTTAAATCTGTTTAGGCTAGGCATTTATACTGTACTCATCATGTAATTGAATTATTTGATGTCTAAATTTTACCAGTTGTACTATGACCAACATGTTAAAAGACCGCATTCAGACAGCCAGCTGGTCATGCCTTAGCTTTATCTTCATTCTGTTGATTAAAAAAAAAAAAAAAAGTAGTTATATGACATGCAAAAAATGCCAATATCATAATAGAATCAAATAATCATGGAATCATTTGAGCTGGAAGAGACCTTAAAGATCAAATAGTTCCAATCTTCTGCCATAGGCAGGGGCACCTTCCACTAGACCAGGTCACTCAAAGCCCCATCCAATCTGGCCTTGAACTCTTCCAGGGCTGGATGACGCATCCACCATTTCTCTGAGCAACTTATTCCAGTGCCTCACCACCCTGAGTGAAGAATTTCTTCATAACATCCCCCCTAAACATAGCCTCTTCCCGTTTACAGGCATGTCCTCTTGTCCTATCACTACTACCTCCTGCAAAAAACCCTCTCCTCGTTTCTTGTAGGCCCTTTTACTACTGGAAGGTGCTCTAAGGATTCCCTGGAGCCTCCTCTTCTCCAGGATGGGCAACCTGAATTCTCTCAGCCTGCCTTGATAGAGAAATCCTCCAGCCTTCTGATCATATACATCTGAATTAATAGTAGTAGGAGAAGAATAACATAAAAAGAGCTTTCAAAACTAATAATACTAAAAGTACTGCTTAAAAAATTTATGTAGATTTGTATAAACTTCATTGAGATTTATATGGATTAATATTTATTTCTCAAGGTGGTATTCTTTCTTTTTAGAAATTATAAAAATAAAATAATGACATACAGTTTATATCATTCCAGCCATAAGAAAATTATTTCCAACTGTTGTAAAAAACGTGGCTTTTTACATAATTGATCAGTGTATTTTTAAAATGACCAAAGCAGGATTTGTTTTCCAAAGGGATTATAGCCCCAAACATGAAATACAATTTAGTACAAGAAAATAAAACACAATCTAATTGAGATCAAGACATAACTGGAAAGGACTATTTTCTCATCTATCATCTCATCCAAAAGTTTCTCTTTTAGGGATTTTTAATTCCACCACATATTTTATACGTATGCATTGATTTGTAATTATTTTTGTCTTCTGACTTGATTCCCCTTTTCCTGTTTTTGTTGATATTTTCATTTTACTGGTTGATGAAACTTCTTTTCATTTGAAGCTACCATGAATGTGGAATAGGAGGAGTACAAGGTAAGGAGGAAGAAGAAAGGGAGGGAGTGCAGTAGAGATGTAGATGTAGATGTAGATAATTCAAAGTTGCATATATATCTATAAAAGACAAAAATATTGTAGAGCTGAAAATAGTGAAAATTATACATTATCTCAGGTCTGAATTCTAGAAATACTATATTGATTATTGACTCATTAGAAAGGAGATATTCCATGGTATTTCATTACTTTTTGCTTTTTATTTTACTATGCTTTCTTCCAACTATTTAAGTTTTCTGCCTGAAACCAGTTTTCCTGTCAATACTAATGGTCTTACTGAATTGTTTCTTTCAAGATAGAGTTTAATCATATGCATCCACAAATTTTGGCTGCAGTTCAATCCATTTACAAAAGACCTAAAAATGCTTTTTTTCTGATCATGGAAAGGGTAAATAATGAGAGGCAGTTTTCTCATTCAAAAGCTGAAACATAATTTCAACCAGTTCTTACCTCTCACCAAAACCCAAAAATTCTTTTGGCTTTCTACCAAAGCTACAGTCCTAGTACTTTTTGGGATTTCCTCTGCCTTTCTGTTCAGGTGCTTTTCTGATGCTCTTCACAGAGCTAGCATTGATGGTAACAATACCAGCCTCTGGGCTGGAAACACACTTCTATGCAAAATTAGTGGCCTATCTTTGCCAAGAAAGTTCAATGCCTTCTGCAGTTTATTCTTTGTTAGAACTACACATTAGATCAGAGAGGGTGATTTCTCACTATCAAGGCTTTTCTCACCAAAAGAGGAAAAGCCCATGCAGCCAATAGTTCAATAGTTAGTATTTTAGCCATCCAGATTAAATACTGCTGATTTGTCTCATTCAAAGGGCTCTTTTTTTTTTTTTAATTGAATCTTTCCAATTAAAAAAAAAATCACCCTCTCTGATGTAATTAGCACAATTATCCACGTTTCGTTTTAGTGCCCTAACATTCAAGTAGAAGGTGCAAATTTTCATTTTTCCATTTACTTAAACAGTTATTCATTCAATGTGCCACAGAGAAAAAAAAAATATTCTTAGAACACACTGATATTTTTATTCTGGTATACCTGCAGACTTCAGAATCCCAGCATCTAAGGAGACATAAAATGAAAACAATGCATATTCACAAAAGTGTTGAGTGATTGATATTTTTCAAAAGAACAAAAAAAAAAAGCAGAGCATTCAAGTGCAGCTTTATTTTAGACTATTTTCCCACTTGTCATAAACTGTGTGAATATATCCTTCCTTGAACTTTAATTTGCAGAATTTTGTATATATGAGTATACATCTTGTAAGCAAAGAGTGCAGGACATAGCCACTAGTGAACTCACATAACTATGTAGCTGGTTGAATGTTAATAACTGCTCTGTTGTGTATGCATTTGGATACAATAATCTGCATAGCTAATAAAGTATGGGCTTGTAGTTTTATTATTTCTGTAATCTGCTTCTTTAAAAAGTCTGAGTTGTAACCATCATTGAAGAAATAATTTTTCATGTTCTAAGAGTATCTACTGTTAATAACATGCCATTAAAAGTCTACAAGGAAAGCAGTATAATTCAGATGACTTTTAGATTTAATTGAACAGCCATTTGTAAGAGGTTTGTTTTCTCTGTTGTATTGTTATTCAATTTTTCCATACCTGTCAGATAAAGTTTCTTGTTCCATTGTTCTGATATGTGTTAATGAGTTTACAGCTGTAGAGATTTCAGCTTCTCTTTGTAATAACATTTACTTTTAAAAGTGTTCTGGGTTTTTTAGCATTAATATTTCATATATTCTCCAGTATCTGCCCTCTAAATTTAACTTGTTTTCATAAATATGGTAACTTGAAATGTATTTTAACATGTATGTTGACCTAATAAAGAGTTTTCTAGCATAACTTCTATGCCATACTGGTAAAACCAGCTGACTAAGAAAAACATTTACAAACTAATTAATCATTTACTTCCAATTCCTGTGAATTGCTCTGGTTTTAAAAGATGTAGATAATTTTTTTTTCAAAATGAACTAGCTGCAGAGGAAAGCAAGAAACTCAAGAAACAGTTGTGTTTTCTGATTTGGTTTGCTTGTGCTTGGTTTTGGTGTATTTGCATAATACACCTAGTTTCTTCTAATTAGCATCTGGTTTTGACACAACTCTGTTGTGTCACAATAACAACATTGTAGCTGTGGTGCAATGCAGTTCTTATAAAATTGTGTGGCTGTTTACAAAGACCATAAAATACCAACATTTTTTCCCTACATAAAAAAAACAACCCTCATGAGCTGAAAAATAAAGTCTGTTCTGAAAGATACCAAAATATTTTGAAAGATTAGATGTCTTCCTAAGACAAGTTTACTCCAAAAATGAATGCAGACTGCAATTTTTTTTTTCCCCCACAGTTGTTGTGAGGATGATTGTACTTTATTTCAGAAGGAAGGTCCCAGATTTAGATGCAGTAATTCCACAACAGCCTCCAGAGTTCTAGAATCTTACAGATCAGATAATGCTTCAATCATTTTAATAAATATCTTAGTAGATAGATATTTATACAGAAATAGCATCAAAACTTATCATAAAAAGTAATTAGTACAGAATTAAACGTGTTTGGCAAATGTAATTTTACGATTTATGCACTTAAGCAGATTGAAAGGTTCACAGAAGCTAGAAATCCTCTAATCACTTTATATATATACGTATAATTAAAGTCACTTTTTCCTTCATACTGTAGGGGTTTTTTTATATTTAATCTGTTATCCCCAAACTGATTTCCAGAATTTGTGTTTCAGTAAAGCACAGCTTCCAGAACGAATGTCAATCTTCATTTGAAAGTCCTGGAAAACAGAAGTTAAAACACCTTGTTTAACTTGTTCTGGCATTGTATGAAGTGGTAAGGTCTGAATCCTTCATGACATGAGTACTACCCTTGAATACTCATACACAAGAGATCTCTGATATCTCACTGTGAAGAATCATTTTTCCAACAGAAAAGCTGTGAATCCCACAGGGAGTTGTAAAAGCAGTCTGTCATTCGTTCTGAACATGAATACTTTATACAGTGGAGAGGTTGGTCATTTCCTGCCTTTTTGAAAATAGATGTTTAAATCAACCAAAGATTTTTTGAAAACTTAACTTTCTTCCCAAGATGCACAAGTGAGGTAGCTACGTAGTGGCAGTTCTAAGATTACAGAAGGTACACGACACCGGCAACCAGAGCAGAGTCTGAAAGGTTAAGCCACCCATCAACTTTTAATGCATAAATCTGTGTGAAAATCAAAAGGGCTACTCCAATTTGACTGTGTATTTCTTACTCTGTATTTCTGACCTTATTCGTTTTCTATTTCACAGCTTCCCTATCACACAGGCATATTTTATGAGCCTAGAAGAAGAAGGGACGAATAAAGCAGATGCATTTTCTTACTTCAGAGAGAGACAAATATCCCATCTGTTTCATAGAAGGCTAAGTAGATTTTTCTTTTCCTGAAAACTACCTACTAGGCAAATGTCTGCTTCATTTTATTTTCACTCTTGACTACATATCCACTTCAAATTCAGAATTCTTTTCTTTCAACTTATTTTCCCTTAAGGTGTTCAAAGGTGTGAATATGTAATCAATGCCAGTAATTATACAGAACATTCTTCTCACAGAATTTTTATGAAGAAGCAGCAAAACTGTGTTTCCAAAAGTGCAAGTATTAGATGCATACAATACCATTAACTTTATTTTACTCGCTTATTTCTTCCCAAACCTGTCACATTTCCAATAAACAAAAAGTACCTAAGTGCTGATGAGTTGTTTTCTTTTACTGAGAAGGAAAACAAAACAAAACCAAACCCAGAGCTACTATACACAATTCCCAACAAGCAAGCAGTTCCTGAACTGGGTCGAATATTTCAGACATAATAAAGTGGTTGAATGCTTACTATTTACAGTTGCAAAGGGCAACCACAGAACCTCTGGAAATTGCTTCTACTTCAGAGAAGTAACCTTAGAGAAATTTGCGGAAGGATTTTGAAGTGTTAGTTCACATAAGATACCAAGTACAAGGAGGATCGATGTTCTCCAGATTATTCTGCACATAATTCCATGGTATCTAAATCCCTTTTTTGCATTCTCACATATTTGGAAACTTTGTTTGTTTGTTTGTTTAATGGTTGACCACAATAGAACAGCATCTCAGACATCTGGATTACTGATAACTTGTAAAGTGCATTTTCCAGTCTCTGGAGTATACTATCTAGAGTTTTTCTTTCTGATCTTTACTTCTGCCACAAAGTTTTTCAGGGAAAGATGTGTGTTTACAAATTGTCTCATTTGGTTTGTTTAAAAACAAGGTTGGGGGTAATCTACTTTTGTTTAAATACATAAACCATTCCTTTAAATAAATAAATCATCTCATTTTTCTTTAAAAGTAGAATTACAGAGACATTGACTAAGCCCAGAACCCCTTGACCAAATAATGAAAGAAAAAAATTAAGTACCAAAATGGATTGGAAAATCAAAATGACCACACTTCAATGAATATATTCCTGATGCAAATTGTGGAATAAGCTTTCATTTATGGACTTTGATCTTGCCCATGTTTTCTTTTAATTTTACCTACAAAAATTAATGCCATTTTTTCTTACAGAGAAATAATGCTTCTTTATATGCATATTAAAGCTCTTTTACTTAGCCAGCCTCATTTAAGTAACTAATATTATCTTTTTATTTCCTGTCAAACTTTCTTAAAAGCCTTCTTTTCTCTAGTTTATAAGATACTGCACAAAAAATTATGAGTTTACTGATCCTATTTATGAGTTTACTTATACTCTCTTTTTGCAGAACAGAGAACTTTATATTTATTTTTTGGTGGCAATTTCATCTTTTCATAACAGTCAAATAATTTTTTTACTACATATCACCTTGGTCCTCGATCTGTGGGCTTTTCTGAAATGCCAATCCATCACTTTGGGGAGAGGATGACAACTTTTTCCAACATCACAAGTTAAGAATCATTAGGAAAAGTCATCAGATTACCTCTATATTTTAAATGAGCAAGCTCAATGTCTGAAATTTTGCACTAACTTTCCTGTTAGGTGACATTGTTTTTCATTTTAAACTATACTGCAAGCCATCTGGGGCCAATGAAAGCCTTTTATTTGACTTTAACCTGTCTAGGATGAGGATTTGAAAGAGGAAAATAAGGTACATAACAGTTAAGTTAAAATTTCTCAGAGATACTGTGCAAATGTAAAAATGCATGAGAGAAAAATAAGGGAAGAAAATTGTTCCCTTATGGTAGTGAGCAAACCACTGACATTTGCATGCTTCCTTGTGCACTCTTTAATATTGCCGTGACAGTTTCAGTATTCAGTTTCATAAGGTTTTTGCTTTCATATAAGAATTTCAATGCCTTTATAAAAGAGTGTACTGGCCATTCTGTACTGAGAAGTAGCTCATCCATATAATTGGAAACTTCAAGCAGTTTTATTAAAGAAAATGTTCTTACTGAAGAAGACCAATGCACTAGAGTTAAATCCAACTCCTATGGCTTAGGAAGCAAATTTGTAGGATCTTGGCTCTCTGCTGTCCCTTCAAGTGTAACTACAAAGAACTTCCTATGCATACATAAAAGATGATCATGCTGAGACAAACTAAAGATTTATCTGGCACAGCAACCTGTGGCCAACAAAAATGCTTAGGGAAAGACTATTCAAAATTAGCAAATATGGATTCTCATGTTATGGGAGCTAGAGGTTTTAGAAATGTATTTAATATATTTTTTTTTTTCCCTTAGTTCTGTCTTCTAAAACCTTATATAAAAATGAAGATTATTTCTCCTGTTATAAACTTCTTGCGTGATAAAACAGTGATGTCCTGATGCATACAACCAATGAATTTCAATACTAGTGTGCAGACATTAGCATTTGGAAATATTCATGTAAGTGTTTGTATGTGGAAACTTGGGCCAACACCCCACTGGAAACCAGCACCTAGAAGTGTATTCCTAAGCGAGCGCTCTTTTATAAACTCAGGTATACATGAAAAAGAGAAGATTTATTAGCAGTCTCATTATGTCCCTGCCATACAGAAACTGACTGAAATGGTGATGATACCTAGGGAACTGACAGAAACACTCATGGCATTTTTTACTAAATATATGGGTGTAACTCCAGTTATGTTAGTGAGAATTATATGTGCATATTGAGAAGGAGATAAATCAGCCTGCAAAGTACTGAAAGAGTGCAGGTGTTCCCACTTTTATTTTTTTCCTCATTAAACTGCTCATTTGTAATTTCCTCATGTATTCATATCCCCTAGAACTCTCAGCTGAACATTTTTTCCACACTAAATCCTCAGAAACATTTATAAAAACTTGATTCTCTGGTAAATAGTGTGTATCCCTTCAGTAAAAGAAGGAAAAAAAGGAAAAAAAGAAAATGTAAAGGCAACAATTTGGAACAATTTAAACAACTAATAGATCTTAGTAATTTCAGTGTTACAATCTGCAACACAAGTATCCTTTGTGTATATAGACTACGTAATTTCTTTACTCTGATGGAATAAGATGTAGAAACTGAAATTTGGCTTGTCTGTTATTAATTTATTCAGAATATTTGATATTGCTCAGCCTTCATTTAACCCCTGAAATTTTGTCTCCACTTTCCAGATTTTTTCTGCATGACATTTTTAGTGACTTGAACCTTCCAACCCCTCTGTGCAATGAAAACACATTCACACAGTCTCATATTCTTTTCTGTCATCTAGAGGAAATACAGAAGAGGGTCTATCCAGTTTATTTCAGAAAGAGTGTCCTTCATAAATATAATATTTTCCTGTTTATATCAAAGAAAAGTTCTGAAAAGATAATTTTGTTAATTCAAAGATTTCCATATACTGTAGTCTTGCCAGATGGGGAACATGACTTGGTTCAATTTGGTTTGCAGATGACATCTCTGCCTCTTGGTACCAGGTGCTAAGTATTGTGTCAAATGACTCTGCAGAGGGAGTTGTGTCTGAGCCGTGGTTACCTGCAAGGTCTGCTCCTGTGCAGAGGAATGCAGCTGGCTCCCTGGTCTGGAGCACCTGCAATGCCTCAGGCAGGAATCCAGCGGTGTCCATGTGAGCAGACTGTAGAGCAGGAATGAAGGAGATTACCTGAACTGGGTGAGAGGATGCAGTTATGACCCAGTGTGCTATACCCAGAAATATGCTCGACCACGACAAGGGAGAATGAGACACCAAGAAATGCCTGCTCTGCTCAGAACACAGACTTTCTGAGGTTGTTCTAACAGCTACTATTGGTCTCACCTGCAACTCTCTGTGCCAGTGGTACCAGTCTATCTAAAATGAGGTAACAATTGTTCTAACCTATCAAATGTTGATATTGGCTTTTTTTATTACTATCTCAGGCAGCAGATGTGCAGAAGCTTCTTGTCATAATTAAAAAAAAAAAAAAACCTTCAAAGCCTCTCATTTTTCATTCAGTATTAGGTAATCATTTGATTTCCATATCACAGGCCTCTGACCTTCCAAATGTTGCATGTTGATTGACTTTCAGACAAGTTTGCTGATAGTCAGTCCTTAGCAGTGCAAGCACATTTTGCACTTCACACTTTTTCCCATATTTGAGTTAACAGGAGAAATGTCACATCATAAGTCTTGGGCATATGGCAGAATTCCCATCTCTTTCTGTTCAAATCAAGCTTCAAAGTATTGCATAAAGATATTATTTCTTACGAGCAAAAATTTTAATTCATCTGCATTTGAGGTGAGGCAGTTGATAACTTTATACCTTTAATTGTTGATTTAGCAATACTTTGGTGGGACATAAGTTTTTAAACATAATTTTTGAGGGGTAAAATATTAATATTCACATGAAAATCTTATGTATTCTTCTAGAAATTTGCTTATATTAGCTTATGACATTAATATTGCATTTAAAAAGAGTTAAAATCTGATAAGATAATAAGATTGGATATAAAATATATATTTTAAAATAATAATACTGGGCTTACACATTCAAGGCATATACTCCATTTTTTCACATTTCTACTAGATTAATAAATATGTCAGCTACTTCCACATGCAGGAAAAGTATTCTGTTGTATTACTGTACTGTTTAGGTAAAATTGTGTGTCCTCTGCTAACTGTTAAATAGATTAATGGTGAAAATCCTTTTTCAAGAAACATAATGTTACCATAGCACTGAATCTTAGAGTATCAGCATTAGATTTATAACTTAAGGAATGGAGAACAACTTGTGTTGTTTTTAATGTAAAACACAGCTGATTTTAGTGTCACCAACTAGTTCTTAGATAATTCTTACACACAATAATTTCCATTGGCATTAGTATTTATTATATTCCATAATTTCAAAATTTGTCTAGTTTGTAATAAAACTTACCTTGCTAATATACTTTGGGGAAAAAGTAAAGGCAAGAGCAATTGAAAAAAAAGTACAGAAAAGCCCTATAACCTAGGCTATCAATTTTCTGTTAAAGCCAACAATAACTTCATGCCATTTTGTTCTATTACTTTGACTGCTAGGATGGTGAAACTAAGAATTTCATTAATTAATGAAGATTATAAGGGGACAATTGCAGCCAATTATCCCCTTATAGACAATTTTCTAGACAATTATCTAGGAAAGCAAAGTAGACCAATACAAGAATAAAGTAATAGTTTTATGATTTCAGCCTATGTTGTTTTTTCAGTGACAATTGCATCCTTCCTCCATATTCCATATTTGTACAACCAAAAGATGGCAGTGCTTCATCAACAATTCCCTCAAAGTTTAGGTTTATCCTTAGATCATAGTTTACAATGCAGAAAAGCTTTAAGAAAATGCACAGTTTTACAAGATACCCAGTCTTCCTCTCTAAGCAAATTTCAAAGGGAATAAAAAGGGTTCCAACTTGCTTTTAAGGTGTTTTGGTTCTCTGATGTCTTACAAAGCTTACTTGATTAATATTTTCTGTCTCACCAAATAGAATTTTGTAGATTATTGAGTAAATAGGAATAAATTATGTCAAATTCTCCTATTCTAAGGACTTAAAAATTTAAGTAATTCTGTATCTGGAAGTGGCTCATCTTTGTAGGTTTATAATCTTTCCTCAAACTCCTGATTTTAAAACTGATGCTAAATCACTAACCATTTTAAAAAGAGACCAAAGACAGTAGTTTAAAATTTTTTTGAACCCAGTAATGTAATTTTAGGAGGTTTTTCTCTCTGTTTAAAACACAGGAGCTAATGGATTTTTTCATAAAAACCATGTCTTGTGTTCATGTTTCTGCCTATTCTTTTTCTATATTTGTTTTCCTTGGAACATTTTTTTTTTTCCAAAAAGTTTTTCACAACAGCTCGGTATCATAAATATTTTGGCAGGGTCTGTGCTAGTGTTGCTCAGCATGTCTGTGTAATAAGCATGAAACAGATCTATTCTGCTTACCATGATCCTAGATTTGCTTTATTTTTATGATGCTTCTCAGAGATACGTTCTATTTCATGGAAAATAAGAAAATAATGACATACCAACTGATATACTTAAAAATTAATGCAGACATGTTAGAATTTATGAAATTGCTCTAATTAATTTATCTCTTTTAATTCATTATATCTACCTTTGTTCAATAATGTTTCCTGATCTGACAGTTTGGCTAAAATGTTAATTAAGCCCTGTATGCTTCATTTATTCTTTCTTGAAATGAGGATACAGATTCTAAAATTTCATAAATATTTTTTGAATTATAATGATAAGTTATATATAAATATAAACACGCACATAAATATAAAGATATTAAAATCATAGGATCATAAGATCATAGAATTTGGGTTGGGTTGGAAAAGACCTGTCATTTGGTTCCAGTCCCTCTGCCATGGGGAGACACCTGTCACTAGAAGGAGCTACATATTATGAACAGTGATTTATATATTTCAACATCAGTAATATATTTGTTGTGCTCGCAAGTTTAAATTTTAGAAATGGAGTAATCTAGCCTGATATTTTTCATCTGTTAATATCCTTAGGAAAGAGATTTACAAACACAGAATTAGTAGACTTATTATTATTTACAGATGAAGGTGTTTGGTTTTCTGAAACCGATAGTCCAGAAATTATCAACAAACTGAACATCACAACATTATGTACCTGTTCCTTACTATAAATTCAAATTCTTGAATAGAAACACATCGCACTTTTTTTGCTAACGTGACTTTATGCACAAGGGGATTTATCTGTCTTGAGATATCTATAATGCACTTTACAAAAAGTACTAAAATAGTCTTTTTGAATAAAAAATTCGTTTTTTGCCAGCTCACCTGCTAGTTTCTGGCAATTCACTTGGCTAGAAGACTTGCCTGGCTATCAAAGAAAAGCAGCTTTTGGTTCTGTCGATTGCATATCAGCACTTATATTTGCTCGTCAGTCCATATTCACAGAAATGTCTCTTTTGCATGATGCAAATCCCTGGACTTTTTGCCTGTTGTGCTTTTAACACGTGTATGCACATATAATTTCAATTAAAAAAAAAAAATAAA
>WAAE01005391.1:0-66849 GCA_013400495.1 Nicator chloris | reverse complement strand
TTCTCAAAAGAAGTTTATTCCCATACCAGCTGAAGGGGAAGGGCTGTTTGAGTTTGCTTCCCAGGAGAATCCCATTTGGAGGTTTCCTCCCAAATTTGCCCTAAACCAGGACACATGCTCAGTATATAAAGTGGGAGGAAGAACTCCACTGAACAAAAATGTATAATTGTGCATGACATTGAGAACAACATCAGAGCAGTATAGGTGTTGTAGTGAATTTAACTAACACTAAATAATCCTAATAGAAGTTAAATGCTAATAGAAATTAGTACTAGCAAGCACTCACGAAACTAAAGAGAACCAAAATATACTTATTAGGCTTAGAACATAGCAGTTAACTGAATTATTATCTAAAACTGAAGCAAGCAAGAGGTGTACTAGTTACACCTGAAGATGTTTGACAGACATGAATGTGAATGATCCTGGTGAAAAACTTGTGGTTATGGCAGAAAAACTGCTCAATAAAATCAGGAACCAAATAAGATTCCTGTCCTCACATTGCCTCATTCTTTAGAGGTTGTGTGCATGAATTGTACCAAGAAGAGCACAGAAGCTCTGAACACATTTGTGCTGAGATATATGTTGTCAGTCAAGTGTATGCCACTGATAATGAAAAAGAGAAATTACTGTTTGGGAATGATTTGTTATTGAAGTTCTGTCCACTTCTCAGCTTAATCCATAAAACCATTTGAGTCTAGTGAAGGAACAATATCCCATGTAGTAGGCTGATAAGAGAGAAAGCAGAAAATACTGTTATTTGCTGTCATGGGAAGATCAGCAGCCCCTGCTCTCTCTTTGGCACTGTAACTGCTAAGAGAGGCTCTATCTCTGCCTATCATGCCTTTCATTTAACATGGAACTATCATTTCCCAACTCACCCCTTATAACCTTTAGCCCTACTTATGAGCTTTGCTCTCTGGAGCAAAAGAAATTAATTAAAAATGTGTTTTGGGTTTGTGTGGCAAGGTTTTTAGTGGGGTGTGTGTATGTGTGTGTGAAGGGGGAACGTGGAGAAGTTGCTACTATAAGAAAACACCAGAAGCTGTCCCCATGTCAGACACAGACAGCCCCAAGATGCACCTGCCTCTTGCAAAAGCTGAGCCCATTAGTGATGTTGGTAGTGCCTCTGTGATAATTTATTTAAGAAAAGAAAAAAGAAGAAAACACTGCACAATCACAATTGTGAGAGGGGACTGGTAACATGGGAGAGAAACAGTCTTGGAGGCACCAAGGTCAGTGTAGAAGGAGAGAAAAGAGATCTAGTTGTCAGAGCAGAGATTGCCCTGGAGTCCATAGAGAATACCATGGTGACAGACATTCGACCATGGAAGATGATACTGAAACCGATATTCACCTCCTCACATTGAAAGTTCAGGAGAAATCATGTTCTAATCAACAAAAAATACTTACCTACAATAATTAAATAATCAACAGGACCAAGAATAGTCTCAAGAATGTGCTGTTGACATTACAAACACTACCAGGAGAGTAATTCTGACAGGTTAAACTGTCACTTTTCTTTGTGGCAGATCTATGAAATTTCAGGATGAGTAACCACTGTGCATGCTCTAAATAAAATAACTGTGCATATATGTGTTAATCTCACTACATATGTATAGTGTAAAGTCACTACAAACATTTCAGGAGTATAGGATACACTCTATTTATATAGATTCATTTCATTCCATAAAGGTACTAGGCCCAGACTATAATTATTTTCCTTTTAAATATCATCTCTGCCTGTGCAGTAGGTCTGCAGCTGTTGGTACATCTCTGCTCTGCCAGCCCTTTTGTATTACAAAACAAATTAATTCAATATAAAAGTATAGAAGATAAGCACACAAATCCTGCTGATTATGGCTAACAGGATTTGTCTTATTTCCTCCTAAAATCCACCTTAAAATTTTACTTCTAAGATTCTTTCTTTCTATCTATAGTTACACCGTTTGACATTAATATCTAAAATGTCCTTAAATATTATTGTTATGCAGACAACATACAGATTTATTGCTACTTTAGGCTGATAATTCCTTGACAAATCCTTTTTCTGCACTTAGAGAGTGTTTGATGGTGATTCAGCAGTGGATATATTCCAGCAAGCTGTCTCTTTACATCCTGTAGACAAAGTTATTATAATATTTCCATCTGCTTCTAAAAACTGTATGGTGACTTCTGTCTTCGCCTAAAATCTAAATAATTACCACATAACATCAATTCTTGCAAGAATTCTGGTTTAGCACCTGAGCCCATTTCTGGTTTTTTCACACTAAAAGCGTGTCAGCTACGTAGAACTACTGTACCAAGAAGTCTCTAACAAAAGGTCACAGGCTTCAGAACTAAGGTGTTATTAATACATTTTGTCTCTTTTTCAAAGAGTCCATATAGTGAATATGAGTAGCAAAGATAATCTTTCTATTCTTAGGGATCATCTGTTTCAGAATGGCTAATGCTTTTACTCTTGTAAATATGGTCTAAATATAGTCTTTAGACTCTAAATATAGTCTTGTCTCTGTATTTCGTCTTCTCTATTCTTTCCGCCAAATATTTTGCTGTTATTATGGACTTCACCTAATAACAGCTGATAGTTTTTCCTTAATATTTTTATGACAAGCTAAATAGAATGAGAAATATACATTAAGTATTTGAAGACAAGAATACAAAATTTTTAAAGTAGTAATAATTTGTTATTATAAGTAACTCTTGTTTTATGAGAATAATTTAATTGACTTTTGAAGAAAATTCACAAACTGAGTTTGGATACTGTAATAGAAAATTCTTCCCTAACCAAGGGTATTGTAGCTAGTAGAGAAAGATTTATCTTTCAATTTGAGAGAGAAGCTTGCTGCATTTTGTAAAGTGGTCAGTTAGTTTAGGCTTAATCCAGAAATATTTTCAGACATGATGATTCACTAAGACACAGCACTTTAGTCAAATACCCAGACTTGTTTTAGGAACTGTTTTGAGTTAATTAAAATATGACATTTGCTTAACTGAGATTAGAAGAGATTTGATCAGAATGCAGTGGAAAATTTAAGAGGATATTAGATATGATGAAGATATCTCATATTGTCTAGCTGGGATTGTAATGCTTTGATGTGATCTAAACAAAAGTTGGTAGTAGAAGTAAAGACCATGCTGTCTTTGCCATTTAATCAAGATATACTAAAACAGAAGTAATGGCAAAGTGCATTTTGAAGGAATAACAAAAAATGCCCATTTTTTCTTAGATATTATACTATAATATATCTAACCATGAATGGCAATGAAATGTCTTAATTTTCTTGAAAGCTAAAGGAAAAGCTCTCTCAAAAATTAATCAATGACCACTGGTTTTCAATAGCACTACAAACTCTAAAGGAAATAATCCCATTGAAAATGTGCTGAAGGTGAAGGCTGGGGAAAATTTAGTGTGAGTTCTTTGGAATTTTTGTGGAGGTCTAGATTTTGATTTGCAATTTTTAAATATGTTAATTTTTCATAATTTTAACAAAAATAATAGATAGAAGATAGAAATGTAAGTATTTTAATAAATTAGTTAGATTAGTAAAATATATTGAATTAATAAAAATATCAATATACTATGTATTAATGAGGAAGCCTATATACCTGAAAAACCACAAATAAAAATGCAAATATTGACTCCTTGTCTTCATAGAGCTGGTTCAAAAATCTTCAAGAATGAAAAAAACAAACCTGGTCTGGGGAATATTTCCATTATCATTTAATCAAATATACATTTGTAATGTTATTCAATTGTTTGAGGGTTATAAAAAGTGAGGTACATTAGGTTTGTCTAGAAGAATTATGTTTGCATGTTTACTTTAGAGTGGTCGTAAGATTGATATCTCACCAACTATTCTAGCAAAAATTCAAGGACAGTGCTGAAATGATAAACCTTTTATTTCTTTAATCATTAAAAGTAAAAGGTTTTATTCCATGCTGTTACCACAAATATATGTAAAATTGAAGTGCCAATAAAAGTTTAAACCATCATTTGAACTTTTTTCTCCTCTTAAGAAGTATCTGTAAATTATTTGCTCTATCATTACTTAGTGTTTCCAAAATATCTATATAAAAAAACAAAACAAAACAAAAAACAAACAAACAAACAGACAAAAACAAAAAAAAACACTTAGCATTTTTAGCTATGTCTTTTCAGGCAGAAGTGCAAAGTGAGACCATGAATTTAGTTATTTTAACTTGTAAGACTTTTCCAGATCCATTTCCCTGTAGGATCAATAGGCTGATCTGATAGACATGCATACTCAATATATTCTACCAAGCATTACATCTTTCATTGGATGCAGGAGACACTTCTGTTTTAAACAAAGTCAGGAAGGAGATGCTGAACTGTCATATTTGAACCAGTATTTACTGCAGATTCTATAGTTCAGACAGATTTGTCAAAGGAAAGATTCAAGAAAAGACTCCTAGAGACAGGAAGCTGCTCCTCCAAGGTCAGGTAGAAAAGTGCTCCTGCGGGTGTCCCACATAAAAAGACATCTTACCTCCAGCTATTTTACAAAGCCACAGTACCCCTTACTTCTGTGAACAATATAATCCTACATATTTATGTTCATTTGAAATTCTGGTATACATACATGAAATCAATTAGAATTCTTTAGTAAATTAGTAAATCCTATTGGTAATTTCTATTTAGCTGATTTTTTCACTGATAACTAAATAAATTTACTTTTTAAAATATGTTTTATCAATAATAAACTTTAAAGCCTTAAAAAACCCTGATGGAAAAGCATCACATTCTTCTCTACAGCTGGTTTCTAACACATTTCTCAAGATTTTTTAAATGTGTTCATTTTAAAAGATCTATAAAAGTTTATTGTCATGTTTCTGGCCACCTATCTGTGGAAAGATATCTGAGGGTAAAATTAGAGGAAGCTGAGAGGTTATATTCACACTCTAACACAAGTATGGAGATAATAGCGTAAAGTACAGTTATTGCTCCCTGCCTGGAACACAGTTGGCACACTTGAGACCAATTCCATGATGATCCCCCACACCCACAATGTGCAAATATAAGCACCTGTTTTGGGGGACGGAATGGAAGGTGGAGTGGAGGCATCAAGCCCAAGCTCTGAGGAAATCCTTGCAGGAATGGGAACTCAATGGTTCTTTGCAGCTGATAAACTGGATAACACCTGTCAGCCAGGGGAGAGAGGAGGAGATGTCCTGCTGCTGAGCCAAAAACTGTGGTGAAATCGCTCTCCTTGGATGAATTGGTCATTATTATCTAATTGTACTTTTAACACACACCTCTGTTGCATTGTATCCCCAAAATCAAAGAGATGTTTTCCATATAAGGAGAAAGGGTTTCAGTTTCACCTTAGGACTTGAAAGGGAAAAACCGTAGAAACCGCTTTGCTCTCCTGGCAGCAATTGGCTCAATTCCAAGACTAAACACTGAGGTCTCTTTACCTGTTCCTCNTCTGAGGGTAAAATTAGAGGAAGCTGAGAGGTTATATTCACACTCTAACACAAGTATGGAGATAATAGCGTAAAGTACAGTTATTGCTCCCTGCCTGGAACACAGTTGGCACACTTGAGACCAATTCCATGATGATCCCCCACACCCACAATGTGCAAATATAAGCACCTGTTTTGGGGGACGGAATGGAAGGTGGAGTGGAGGCATCAAGCCCAAGCTCTGAGGAAATCCTTGCAGGAATGGGAACTCAATGGTTCTTTGCAGCTGATAAACTGGATAACACCTGTCAGCCAGGGGAGAGAGGAGGAGATGTCCTGCTGCTGAGCCAAAAACTGTGGTGAAATCGCTCTCCTTGGATGAATTGGTCATTATTATCTAATTGTACTTTTAACACACACCTCTGTTGCATTGTATCCCCAAAATCAAAGAGATGTTTTCCATATAAGGAGAAAGGGTTTCAGTTTCACCTTAGGACTTGAAAGGGAAAAACCGTAGAAACCGCTTTGCTCTCCTGGCAGCAATTGGCTCAATTCCAAGACTAAACACTGAGGTCTCTTTACCTGTTCCTCAGAAATGTAGCGATTCTCTATTGGGCTGTCTGCCAGAAACCCACCCAAATCGTTCAATACTTAAGGGAGAGCACAAGGCTTCTTGAGGCTTTTTGAGGTGTCTTAGCAAGGCGTCAAGGGGCTTCTCTGACACTTGTGCTCGGCTTTTTCTTTTGTTTTTATATTGTTTGTTATGTTATATTAAACCTTTCCTTTACAAAATACACTTGAAAGCTGTCTTCAAAAATTATTAAGCCACTCTGGGAGGCTACGGGTCAACCCTTAGATTGATACATCTTCATGGAGCTTAATATACTCTGGCTACGTGTGAGAGTGTATCACACCTCCATTGCTGTTACCCACCTTCAAGGTACAACTTACCTCACTAAGCATGCAATGGGTTTTTTTGTTGTATTTTGTTTTTGGTGGGGTTTTTTTGTTTGTTTTGCTTTGTTTTGTTTTTGGGTTTTTTTGTTTGGTTGTTGTTTGTTTTGGGGTTTTTTGGGGGGTTTGTTTTTTTTTTCTCTCTCATGTAATTATGGCTGTCTTGAAATTAGTTATGTATTTTTATTATCTATTATTTGTATTATTAGGTTTACAGAGTTGCTACATCTTAAATAATAAAGACAAATATGAAATGTACACCATAAATTTTGTTGATAATGTGGATTATAAGACTAAAAAATGTCACAAAAAATCTATTACCATTGAGGCATTGCCTCCAGTGTGCTAAGACTGAGACAGATACTGTCTGAAGAGTAAAAGCTATTAAGGATCTTATAACAACACAGCTTTACAAATATATATGGTTCAAAAT
This sequence comes from Nicator chloris, assembly GCA_013400495.1. NCBI lineage: Eukaryota > Metazoa > Chordata > Aves > Passeriformes > Pycnonotidae > Nicator > Nicator chloris. Next base: position 60,038 of record WAAE01005391.1, on the reverse strand, counting down.
ATTATTTGAATTATGATTACAATTTTCAGCCTTTTACCTGAAAATACTCTGTGCCTTTAAAATTACCATGTTTATATTTTCACAAGCTAGTATCTATCAGAATTTCACTAGTGAATTCTGTGTAACTGCTTCAAAATAAGCTTAATTATGATTAGATGTTGATCAGCATAGCTAATGATAACCAAAAGAATTAGGGTGCAAAAACCTGAAATTGTAGGTATTTAGGTTCTGAAGGACACAGAAAATTATCAGAAAATCACAGTGAAATCATGAGAAAAATACTCCTATAAAACAACTCTTTAAAAGAAGCAACACTATAGTTTCAATTTGTTACTCTTTGATACAGCACTGTCTTCTATTTGCTGGGTTTTTTTCAAAGTTGTGTCATCAGCTTTCTTCATTTTTCCTCTTTTATTTTGAACATTAATACAATAAAATATATTTCAAATTTCTATAGGCTCCTGTATATATATGTATTACTCTTTACTTTGATGAAATATATTTTATGAGCCAGAAGGAACGTTTATTGCTTAAAAAAAAAAAAAAAAGAGGCATTCCCAAGACTGTAATTAACAACTTTGCAAATCTTCCTGTCAACCATTCTACATGCCTAAAATACTCTGTATGCAAATAATACTTAAAACCCCCATATATCTAGGTCTGATGAAATCTGTTTTGAGCACTTTCTAAAGAAGCAGCAAAAATCATTGCTTACTGTAACACCAGAATGGAAATAAAGTAGAACTACAAAGAGCTTGAGGACAATTGAGTACCTTTAAGTGTAGCATCTTTGACACTGGTTGGTCTCTCAAACCTCAGTTATACTGGAAGAGATTTTTTTCACTGATGTCTTTACATACATACACAACTCAAATTTACATTGAAATCTCTAAAACTTATGCTATTGAAGCCTATATCCTGTGCCAAGAAAGTCAGTCAGCCTCCATTTATGCATGATGCCTCTTAAAAGATCAGTACTTAAAAATTCAAGTGCTTAAAATATATATATATTAGTGTTGTCTATACCCAGCTCAATGAAGTTGCTTCTCATATTTCTTAAAATCTTTGTAAAATAACCAACTTATTTGGAGATAATACTACTGACCCTTAGCATTAATGCTTCAAATCTGTTATTGTTTCAGATCTTTGCATTTGTACTGTTTTCTCAGGATTTGTAGTTGCTGAGCTATAATTCACTTTATATGTTACCAAACACTTGACTCGGGAAGAAAAAATCCAGTAGAAGTTGCTGTTCAGTTCTGAAAGATATTAAATTTTAATACAGTCTCAATATGAATTTTGCTTATTCAGATGTCAGGAACATCTTAAATCTATCGATAAAGACCTTAATTCAACCAGGGGGCAAAATCAACAGGGAAGGTGGAAATTCCAAATGAGAAAAGACTCTTTAAGAATTGTATTTGTGATGCCATCTGCTTTGAGTTTATTGTTCTCAACAGGCTACTCAGCTGCCATTTAGTTTCTGTATTACTTATTAAAGAAGTAGCAGATACATAGAAATACATCATTAGCATTAGCAAAAGTCTGATCTAGTGATAACACAGCCTGATTGATAAACCTATTTGATTTAAACTTTTCTTCTTCATGAGTGGAATAGCAACTACAGCTACTAATTAGCAAAGCTGATGTTTGTGCAATCTTGATAGGCAGACATATATAAAAAAATTGCAACACTTTTTGTAATTTACAGGTGATGTGAGTTTTATTGGTCTTTAAAACAGCTTCTCTCCAGAGTTTGAAGCACTGCTCAAAATTTCCTATGACATAGAACTATACACAATAGGAAAGAGACACTTAAAATGTTGGGAAATAGCACTTTGTGCTTGTATCTAACAATTTGATCTGCTGTGAAATGAATGGAATGGGAGGACTACCATTCGTATCAGCAGGATATTGCAAGCTGGCTGTCCTCAGAACTGCAGTTTGAGTGCAGCAATCACTCTAATGGAGATAATGCAGGGCAGTGGAGGGAAGGATCAGAGAAAGCTGAAGTGAAAAGAAGGGAGTTTTGGTCCTTTCACCTCTATCTGTTTATAGGTGTTTATTCTTTAGAAAGACTTCATTGGTGTGATCTTAAAAAAACAAAGAGTACATTAAAATGTTTCTATTTTTTAATATTTTTTAAATATTTAAATAAAAATAATTAATCCCCTCAACCAAGCAATTCACTGAAAACCCACAGTTGGCTGTGAATCACAAAAATTAGAATCTGATAATAGACCCATGTTTGTATTACTTGTTTTACCTTGAAAAACTCTCTGAACATAGCCTCGTTTAATAAAATTCAGAGCTCTGATCTTTATATAGTGTTGCATCTATTTGTGCAACACTGTTTGTTTCTATTTAGTGTTACAGTTAGTAATAGGTCTCTAAACCTTCAGCCAAATCTGATTTTTAGAGAGGAAAAAACCCCTGTGTTTTCAGCAACAAAGGTACATCTTAAGTTCCAGCATATTTAGACAAGTTTAAATAAAAATAAAGAGTTAGTACAGTAAGATAAGAACTTTTCTCAAAAGGGTAACAAAAATGAGATTATTAATTACTTGTTTAATCACTATATTATGAGGAAATGCACATGGAACCTCAGACAGAACATTTTCTATTGATTTCAGTGGGATTATTCATCTCCTTAAAGTTAGCCATACTTTTGTTTTTAACTTCATCAAGTTTATGCCCAAATAAATACCCAATAAGAATGTTAGAGATAATGTCTCTGGAGAGTTTTCATTCATCCCTCCACCCATCTACCTACCTCAAGACATACTCTAGCTTCCATTGAAACTGTCTATAAGTATTTTCCTAAAGTAGTATGATATGAACAGATCATAATAATCTATTTCTACCACTGTGTTACCTCTCAACATCTATTTTTTGTTGGGTTTTTGTCATTTTGGATTTTTTTTTATTTTTTCCAACACACTTTCAGTCTGAAAGAAGGCTTCCATGAAATGTTTTTGAAGCACATGCTTCAGTAGAGCAGCTGAAGATACTGAGGAGTAAAATAATTCTGACCAAGGTGTGACGGCAACTTCTAAGTTTGCAGTGTTTTTGCATTTTCTGATTTTTCTTTGTGTGTAGATTTGAAAGCCTACCTCTTCCAATAGAACTACTATAAAAGATTTAAATCTTCTGAACATTGGCTCCACAATCTTATTTTTAAATTGTTTAGTGTAGAAGAAAAGTATGTGAAGGATCAAGATCTGTTCTAACACTACAATTTATCACATTTCAGACAAACTCAAATATGAAATTGCTTAGCTGCTTACTGTGAAGTGGAGCAATGTCTTTAAACAGGCTAGGTATCAGAGAAATTAAATGTTTGATATGCAATGTGAGCTTTTAAAGGGTCACAGGTCTGATCCCTGTGCTTGCCACCTTCAAAATCTTGTCATAAGCAAAAGGAAACCCACCACGTATATGAATCTAGGAATCAGTACTACCTATTGGCAGTACTGTTAATGATTCAACACTCCAGTTATACAAACTGTGTAATTAATAGAGACAAAAGCCTTATCAATGGCAGATTTAAACCTGCTATGGAATCCCTTGGCCCTTCTGGGCATCTAGCTCTTTTCCAGGGGACTGACAATAGGTGCACCTGTGTCGAATGTCCCAGGACATCCTTAAGTTGACAGGCTCAGCTCCTGAAAGGATGCAAAGAGAAGGATATAAGACTTGACACCACCATCCCGAGGTCTTTGGAAGGATGAGTATGACATTTGGCAGGCTGGGGGAGAAGAATTTGTCTTCTGTCCTGAGCTTGTTTGGGTTTATTTTATGCATTTCCTTGCCCCAGGCAGCTGCTGTCTGGATGTTCCCAGCTAAGAGTGAACAGGCTCCCCCAGCCTCCCCAGGGGCTCTTGTTTGCTGGGCGATGGCACCCTTCCTGTGGGGGCACTGACACAGCTCAGGCTCTGGCAGGGGAGGCAGCAGCACTTGACCCAGAGGCAGGAACTGCAACCAGCCCAGCCCAGCTCTGGCACAGCACGGGACCTACACTCCCTACCTGGCACCCTGTATGAGTAAAGGAGACAATCATAATTACTGGGCTGCCTTCTAAGCAAGAGGCAGAAGCAATAGCGCACAAGGCAAACAGCAGACATGGATAAATAAGTGCTTTGCACAGGAGTAGAGACAATGGCATTCTGCAGAGATATCACACCTCAGAAATTTTCCAGGATTCCTTAAAAGTAGTACACATGTAGTTATAATGCATTTGCATTTATAAAAGTCTTATCACAGGGAACTAATCTGTAAGTGGATATGAAAAAATCTTTTCTTGGATTACCAATTGGTTTAAGATATCAAAGAAGAAATGGTAAAAAAATGGTCAGCTTTCAGACTAAATCCAGGCTATTGTAGGGGTCCAAACATGACACCACTACAGTGCAGTTATAAATGTCTAGAAATAGATTTAAATAGTGAGGCAACAATCTTTCCTGGAAGTACAGAAGTATTCAAAATAGGATAAACAAACACTGGCTTTGAGTGTCTCTAAGTCACTGGTAGCTTAAAACCAGTGGCCCTTAATGAAGTCAGCTCCTTTCAGAGATGCCCACTTTATTTTAATCTATTTCTAAGCATCTGCTACTAATAGAAGGAGGCTATGTGTCGTTACAGGATTCAAGACAGCTAAGAATAATGACACAGAGTCTCCAATCTCAAAGACAAAAGAGAGTGATCTTTATTTTCCACTATCCTTTTTATAGACAGTTCTGAGAAAAGAGACATGATTGGACACACAGAACACCCCTCGAACATTTTTACAAGTAAACAAGTTGGAAAAACAGCACCTGTAGGGACTGTTTTTCACCTTCAAGGACCGTTTTGATTCATCCTCACAAAATCCCAGGCCAGTGTGAGAAAGTTATGTGACTCGGTTTCACACAGACTGCTGCTGCTGCCTGATCTCTTGCTTTCAGCATCCACAGCTATGGAACCACATCAACCTCTGATTTAATTTGACTTTTTAGATAGAGACAAAATCTTACGATTTTTAAAAGATTTTAGAGTGGTTTCAAAATGAAAACTAGGATTGAAAGCAAATGAAGTTATTCTAATTTTATTTCTACAACTGACATAATGGAATATAATTCACCATGCTGGACTCACCATATAATCTATTCCTATTTTTCTCTTTTTCCTGGATGTTTTTTATCTACAGAGGTCTATAATTCAGAATGTCACCAATGTATCTGTAAGTAATTATGTGGCAGGGTAATGTGCAGTTTTCATACAGTGTATTTTGAATGAAAATATGGATCGTTCACAGAAAGCAAACATTTATGGAAAACTTACCATTATGACACAGAAACTTTAATATGTTCCCAAGTCAAAAGAAGAACTGTCCTATAAGTAAATATCCAGCTGTGTTATCTCTTGTAACTTTTTATTCTGAGGGAGAACAAACTTCTTTAAATAACATAAAGGATGTTCTGATCAGTATTATAATGAAATTTAATATTTGATGTTAGATTATTAATTTATAATGATTTTTTCTTTTTATTATTGATACATAATCAGTATTTTAATCTGGTTCGTCAATGATATCACATCTAAAACTCAGCACAGCAAGAAAATTAATTGATGGATTGATAACAAACATGTCTTGTGATTTCCATTTTATATGCTCTTCAGTAAGTGATTTCAAAGGTGAGCCATTTTGTAACTAGAGCAAGCACCTAATGTCTTGCTTATTTAATTGAATACACATTAGTGCCTAATTTTATATTAAGCAAAAGGATATATAGAACCAATTTTTTAATGCAGAAATAGACCTATTCTGAGAATTTAAAAATATAATTCATCACAGTGAGTGCCATGAATTTTAAGATTACGTCTTTAACCAGAACTTTGTTCTTCATTGGTGCCTAGTTTAGTCAGAGGAATATGAAATTGTGGGGAAAAAAAAAAAGAAAAGGACTAAATATAAGAAGTCTGCATTTTGTCTAGCAATAACAGGCAATATTCAGAGTATGAAGATTATTTTGAAATAGCAAATCACAAGCTTATTATGAACTTTCTGTTTGGTAGGAGATGCCATAGAAAACGATGAGATAAAGAGTGATGTACATGTATTCAGACATACTTTGATGAACATCACCAGTAGCTCAGATGTAGAATTTGACATATTCTTTAACAACAAAGAGATAAAGATATCTATTTTGATTGCGTTATAATCTTCATACCTAATTTTTATAAATTAAACACAAACTAGTTTTAAGTTCTGTGAGCTATTAATCTCAATTCATTTGAGCAGATAAATCTTTTGCAAGCACACTATTTATATTTCCTGTTATTAGTGCTTGGATCTTTACCAGGGACATTGGTACAAACTAATACTCTGATTCCAAGGTAGACTGTAAATAATCAGTCCTTAGACATCCTAGAATTTCCCCTCTTCTAAGTTAGTGTCTTCTCATATTCCCTTGAGATAAAAGTGAGAGAATGTGATTTACCTTTTCCATCAAATGCAGTTCTTTACCCAAAGAAATATAGTAATTCTTAGACTTTTTTCTTTTTGCTGTCTAGTTGACTGTTTGTATGATTTATGAATTTGTCATATTGCTAACAATCTGGACATAGCTTTCAAGATTCACTCTTTCTGGATTTTAGGTTACACAAGTCTTGTTGTGTCATCACTGGACAAAATCATCACTTCATGCTAGATTAAAATTACCAGCTGCCTCTTTTTTATTTTGCTTTAATTTACAAATTGTACTTTAAATGTGGGATAGGTCTTATTCTGGTACTAAAAGCACTTATATCTCAGAGTATTTCTCTATTTTTTCTCTGAACTGGGAGAGATTTGATTATTAAAAGACAAATTTGGGAGACTAGTATGTAAAAATAAGATTTCTTTCTTAAAATCTAAATCAAATGGACTGTTTTGAAAAGTAGACAACAAGTATCCATTGTTTGCCTCTCTTAAAGGGCAACTCTCAAGCCAATTTTCCCATAATTTTCCAGATTTGTCTATTAATTACTTTGCAGGAATGTCTGCACATTCTTTCTCCCCCCAATTTTTTTGCCTTTATTTATTTCAATACCTTCATGAAAGAAAGCAACTACGAATATTCCTTAGTTAAACCATACTCCCATACTCTATGGATTAAAAACTCCAGAACAGGGATTTTCTCTTTTTCACTGGCTGCAGCTTTCCTGTGAAAAAAATATCTTTCTGTGTTTATTTTTCACGTCCCCAAAACTATTTATAATCGATGAAAGTTATCATTCTTTTAAGAAAAGGTTCTAAACCAAATCAATTCTCTCACATCATATGTTGTCTGACAAGAAAAAGAGTGTGAGTATTTAAAATTTCCTCAAAGTGATTATTTTAATAAAGGCACCTTCAGAATAGTTTCAATAGTGTAGGAAAAAAAGCAAGAAGAATACAGTGTGAATGTGTGTGTATGTGTGAAGGATGTGTATAGTCAGTCAAGGAGTAACTGAACCATAATTATGGTCATCATGCTTTCTATTTATTTATGCACACATACTCATGCTTACACATGAGTTTCAGTACAAATCTGCTTGAAGACGGAAAACTAGTCTGTTTTTATTCTTTGCAGGAGTCAAACTAATCAGTTTTAATGGTAGTTGCCAACTTCTAGGTCGTCCTTCACATTTCACTGGTCAGCTAACAATAATCAGCACACATTACTTACATACGGCTCAATCCTAATTACTCTTCTCAGCCTACAATACAAACAATCAGAGACGCATGGTCTGAATGCTGACTCACTTTTTAAGTTTTAGAAGTTTTCTCAACTTCTCTACAGACTGATCTCCAAATATATTAAATCAACCAGAGTGGATACACCAGACTCACTCTAATACAAGTATATGGGGATCCAGGGCCTTTATTTTGCGTACAGAACATACTCGTTCCAAAATGATAGACAAATTATTAATTGAAATACGGTATCCATTTCCTTGCTTAGATCTACAAGGATTCCACAGTGAACTAGAAGGTTTTCAAAACTATTACATTTTCTTTGAAAACGTGAAAAGTGCCTGTGCACGTCATCCAGAATTCAGTTGTAAGAACCCAGAACATGAACTCTGTCAAAGGAATTTTTTTTCATATTTTTCTACAGTTGACTTGCCATATCTCCCTCTCATGCTGGCCACTGGAATATATTCTGTGGGTTTCACAATTTCAGTTCTGGATGAAAATTTATCAAAGTGCTGATTTTTTCACTGTATTAATTGAATTGATATCTTAATAAACCTTGACAATATTGGGAAAACTTGCAATATGCCTATAAACAGACACAGAAGAATGGCTGCAATGCTTTTGAAACAGGAGAAACTTTTTCTTGGGTGTTCTAAGCTGATTACACACTGTATAACTGAGAAAGAGCATCAATCCTGGCTCTGACCAATACTTAACAGGAAGAAATCTAAGGTTAAAAATAAGCATTTCTAAGTTTATGGATAAAAATATTTGGATCGAAGAAGGTATTAATCTCCAGGAAACAGAAAGCAAGGGATATAGGGTAGGAATGAAATTACATAATTTGTTCTTTGGAGAAAATGACAAAATGTGAAGCGTGGTGTGGCTCTTTGAGTTGAAATGCTATTAGAATGCTACTTCAGTTCTGTAACTTTTGTTAAAGAGAAAATAAATGCTAACAAAAAACTGGAGTATTCAGCAGCCATGGGTCTAATCAAAAAGAAGAAGAGAAATTCCTATGAAAGTTGCAGTTTACAGAGTGACACCGTTGAGCATTTTTGAAGAAAGACACTGCCTTTCACTATTTTTTATGTTACATTCAAAAGAAAAATTCTTGCATTTCTTTTTTTTAATAAAGATAATTAAAGAGAACACACTAAGTAATTTCTACTCTTCATGGAATCAGCTTTAGAAACCAAAACAGAAAAGTAACAGAAATTCTCATTGACCTCAATAGGTTTTCTGGAAACCTTTCAAAGTATATGGAAACAAAAATAATGAAAATAGGATGCTAGTTACTTGAGCGTCCCTCAAAACTCTTTTCCTTGAATTTTCCTCTTAGCTTGTCAGAGAACTTGATTCTGCTTTACAGGCGTGACATGTGAAAGGAAGATAAGTTTTTCAATGCTCTCCCTGTGTTAGTGTAAATATAGAGCTACAGGCTCTTAAATGACTCACTGAACATACCGTTCTTCTTGAAAGAAATATTACAAATTAAGTCTGGCAGAAAAGTTAAGAAAACTTCAGAACAAAGCTGCAAAAATATTGTCTTCTAGAGAGAAAATATTACATGACAATGCAGAAATGGAAGCAAAGGCTTGAAGAGATCTTCTAGTATATATGTGAAAGCTGTGATTATTCAAAATTGAATATAGCCATACAGATTCTTAATTCATGTAAGCTGACAAAACCCATAATCTTTATTATTCCATAAGAGAAATTGTTTTCTAGAAAAAAACATGAAAAACTACTTTTTTGTTGTTTGTTTTTATTATGATTTTAAACAACATTTACAAACTGAGTTTGTAGGAACCAGGAAAATTAAGAAGGAAAGTCTGTTCCTTGTAAATGGTAGCTATCAAAGTACTAAAAATGTTGTTGAAAAAATTAGGTTTTCTCAATGTGTAATTATTTTTTCTTTAAATTTTATCAGACCAGAATGATGAAGGACCAGAAAGTCCTGAATTCTGAAGTACTGAATGCCTTCTTTGTCTCAGTCTTTGCTAGCAAGATTAGCTTTCAATAAAGCCAGGTCCCAGAGACCAGAAACAAAGGATGGAGCAAAGAAGATGTACCTTTGATATAAGACAATCAGGTCAGGGAATATTTCAGAAAATTTGACATACATGAATCTATGAGACTTGATGGAATTCATCCACAAGTGATGGAGAAGCTAGTAGATGTCATTCTAAGGCCACTTTCAATAATTTTTGATAAATCAAGGTGACTGAGAGAAGTTTCTGAAGACTGGAGGAAAACAAATGCCACTCACATCTTTAGAAAGAGAAAAATAGAAGACCCAGGGAACAGTAGTGTCAACCAGCCTCACCATAAATACTGGGAAAGTGATACAGGAGTTAATTCTGGAATATTTTTCAGGTGTTAAGGAAACTTTATGGGGCTGCTGAATCATCATCTTCTGCTGTGTCTCTGAGTGCTCAGTCACCGTCTGGTGCCACAGGTCCCTGTGCTCTTTGTTGTGCAAAGTGTTGGCACAAATTAACTCTCGCCTCAGGCTTCTGGCATTTCCTGCCATCCAGACCTCAGCATGCAGCTCACACTGCAGCTTACACACCAAGTTACCTGCACTAAATATATTCCTCAACAAAGACACATGCAAAACAAGAAAATCATCTGGAGTAGTCAGCATGAGTTCCAAAGGAAGAACTCATACTTGACCAATTTGGTAATTTTTTTGACTAACTGACTGGCTTGGTAGACCAAGGGAAATCTATGAATATTGGCTACCTACAATTTGGTAAGGTTTCAACACTAACATCTATGAGATTCTTCTAAAGAAGCTGTTGATGTTTGGGTGGGATGAGCAGATAGTGAGGTGGATTGAAAACTGGCTGCATGATCAGGCTCAGAGGATACTAATCAAGGGCACAAAATCTACTTGGAGCCAGTGTCTAGCAGTATACTCCAAAAGTGAATCTGTTCCTGGTTAACATCTCCATAAATGATCAGGATCACAGGACAGACCACAGCATAAGCAAGTTTGCTGACGACACAAAACTGGGGAGAAGTAGTTGATATGTCACAAAGTCGTGCTGCCACCCAAAGGGACCTCAACAGCCTTGAAAAAAGGTCTGAAAGGAACCTCATGAAGTTCAATGAGGAGAAGTCCTTAACCTGGAGAGGTTACGATGTACCAGTGGAGTTACATGGTGAGGTCCACCCAGATGGAAAGCAGGTTGGCAGAGAGGAGCTTGGGGATCCTGGTGGTCCCCAAGTTAAACATAAACCAGTGAAATACCCTGTGAGAGAGGAAATCCTGGGCTGCATTAGGCAAATTGCTGCCAGCAGGTTGAGGGACGTGAACCCTGCCTGCTACTCAGCTGTGGAGAGTCCATATCTGGAGTATTTTCCCAGTTCTGTGCTCCCTAGGGGTAAGAAAGACATGAACATCCTGGGAGGAGTCCAGTGGAGAGCTACAAAGGTGATGAAGGGACTGCAGTCCCTCTCCTACGAGGAAAGACTGACAGAGGGCGAAGAGTTCTACCTAGAGATCAGAAGACTCAGGAGGAATCTTATCAATGTATATAAATACTTGAAAGAAGATGGACCTAGACTCTTCCCAGTGATGTCCAGTGGCAGGACAAGAAGAGAATACACTGAAACACAGGAGGGTTTATCTGAAAATTGGGGGGAAATATTTCCCAGAGAGAGATTGTGAAGTCTGCACCCTTGGCAAGTGGCTGTAGGTAGCCCTGTTAAAGCAGAGGCTTGGACCAGATAACCTCCACAGGTCCCTTCCAACCTGAACTATTCTGTGGTTTTGTGATGACTGATGAATACAAGTGGGGATCCATTTTTTAAAGAGATTTAGATTTTATTTTACAACAGATGAGCTGTAAGGCCTCCTAAAAATCTTTAAATGGTATGGTAAGCTAGATTAATAATTGGATGATAAGGCTTTTCTCTTATGAGAAGCCTCAATTGTGGCTTTACTGTTTATCAGATTAATATTAAAGTCATCTCTTACAGTGATACCAGCAATTCTCAAGTGTAAGTTTAGGGAACTGTATGTCTGTAAGATTTGCTTAAACACACGATCATTTGAAAAAGTCATGACATGCATTTAATTGAACTATGTCTTATTTTAGTTTCAAAAATTCATTTTCAAGTTTGTCTAAATGGCTTAGAAATATGGTGTGAACATTTGCCCTGCTGGTATCTAATCTTCTGAAAGAAATTCATGAATCTGGTTACTAATGATTTGAGGACAGCTCTCCTTTCTTATCTTCTACTTGTCAAAATGCTTGAGACAATTTCCATTTGTTTCTAAAGCCTGTCAAATGTATAATTAGATTTGAATCCCACTGCTTTAGGTGATATTTTTGCAAGCTATTTGAAGTTGTTAAGGATTGTCCTCTCTTTTTATCTTGAAAGAATGAGTACAATGTCCAAAAATTTTTATATGCTACAGGTTATATATTTGGAGTGTGATAACACTATTGCAGAAGGTGGATGAAGAAGATGCTTAAGTATACTCTGAAGCAGATATATACATAGAGATGTATCTGTTAGCTGTCTTACTGATTAAATGCATAGATTACACAATTTATCCTTCCAGAAATATAGAGTAGTAGTAGCTTAGTCTTTCAAAAGAGTCTGACTGCTCCCATTAGTACCTGACAGGGAAACTAACAAACCTATACAGTATGTGCAATTACACATGACCTTTCCAGTGGGTTGGGTCTGATTTTGAAAACCACTAACTTCTTCCAAATGGCAAATCTTTACTGCTACAGTGTATTAGAAATACATTTCTGTGATCTGTGAATAAAGCCTGAACAGGAGTTGTATGATCACTCTAAAAACTGAGACCCCAGGATATAGTCAAGATCAGCAATCCTATGAAAAAATTCATACCAAGAGCAGTGAAGATTCCACTTCCTTATATTGCTTTCTACCTCCAGGATATATGAGCTGACTCAGCTGGGGAGGAGGTATGTGCAGAGCAATTTGATTGCTTTCTTACAGCTGTAAAAGACATGGAATTTGTGACATAGTCCAATTTCTTTCTGTTTGTGGCTTCCATTCTCCATTACCATTACACTGGAGGAGGATCTAATTTAAGATATTTTGTTCCCTATCCCTTGCAAGACTTTATGACACCCTCAGGTGTGCTGATTCAGCTGTGTGGTCTTGCTCTAAACCAGATGAGTGTGACAAGCCATTTTAGGAGTAAAACACACTATATCTTTTTTATTTATTTCAGTGGATCATTTCAGGAAATGTAGGTTACAGTAAGGTGACATAGCAAAGGAATTGAAAAGGGATTGTAATCTTTCCTGGGGAACAACCAACTGTGGAAACAAAAAGGCAACACCCTGAAAATTTGCAACTGCTGCTGCTATGTTATGAATATAACATGATTGTTTAATCAAGAGGAGAGGCTTTTTCATATTAAAAAAGTCTTCATGATGTATAAAAAGCCTCAAAACACTGTGAGGCAATATCTCAGTAGATGATCAAACATCCTGGTATCATGTTGGTGCAAATTCCAGGTCTCATGACATTCAAAACTGTTGACTGATTCACAATGTACTCTAGGAAGAGCCTTGTTTAATATTTCTTATTGATGCTTTAACATTCTGTAGACAAAATTGGATCACATTTCCAGTTTTATTAAAGACCATTCAGTGTAAATAGCAACGCAAAGGATTAAAAAAAATATAATGTAGGACAACAATATGGGCAATAAATTATGTAGTTTTTGCTAAAAGTGATCTAGTTACTTATTCTTCTGGGTCACTTGTGTGCCTTATTTTGTACAATGAGACTTCTACTTCAGAATAAATGCAAAGTATGATAGTGAAATGCTGATATTTTCAAAAGTGAGTTGCATCTTTCTGCTGTGAGCAAGCATGTATTGCAGTTCCTTATGCTACAAACTACCATTCAGGGGTTTTCAAACCTTTGAAAACAAGGCTGATGGTTTTTGCTACAGACAGTGGAAACTGGCGTTTATAAATAGGTACTGGAGGATCAATTAATATGTACTCAGGAAACAAGAAATAGAGGTTTATAATACAAGGTCAATGTGTCTTGTTCCCTATTGATTTTTCTTTCTATTGATTCATACCATTGATAGTGCTTTCCTTGTAACCTGTTCTCAAGGTAACCTACAGTGTCAAGATGAAAGTGCCTTTCTCTGTCCTTTTAAAAACACACTAGATACATGGTCACACCTTCACAAGAGCTATGTTTCCACAGCAAGTGTGCACCACGTGTGATTTCTTTCGGGGCAGAAATATTTGATAAAAAACTGATGATGATCAAAAGCTTTGATCAAAAACATAATTAATATTACTTTAAAAATATTCTACATTTTGCAAAATAGCATAATGCCCTTTTAATTCTTGAAGAACATCCTCCTCAACTTTCTCTAACTCTGAATCTGCCTTTTGTGTGCAATTGAAAAAGATAATGGAGATTTGAGTTTGGTTGATAAAGAAAGGTGGAATTAATATTTTATGAGATTTTTCTATTCATGTATAAATTTTTTCAAACAATTATCTGCACTGTAGAGATGAGTAAAACTCTGTGCACAGAATCAGAGAATGGGTTGGGTTGGAAGAGAACTGAATGACCACCTAATTCCTTCCGTAAGCAGGGACATCTTCCACTAGAATAGGTTGCTCAAAGATCCATTCAGCCTGGCTTTGAACACTTCCAGGGATGGGGCAGCCACAGCTTCTCTGGGCAACCTGCTGTAATGCCTCACCACCCTCACAGCACAGAATTTCTTCCTGGTATGTAAACCGTGCCTACCCTCTTTCAATCTGAAGCCATTCCTCCTTGTCCTGTCACTACTTGCTCCATGTGGAAGAGTTCAAGGCCCAGTGACAGAAATATCTTGTTTTCTCATAGCCATCTAGTGTAGGTTTTAGGAAGTCCACATCAGACTAAGTTTTACTGCCATGGGAAGTAACATGCACTCAGCATTAGGAGAAGCACAAGACTTTTAAATACAACTAAAACTGTTCTGCCAAATCATAAAAAAGGAAAAAGAAAAAAAAAAAGGTGAAATACAGGCCAATGACCTTCATATTTGGAAAATGTAAGCATTTCACATTGCAAAAATATAAAGCTCTTTGAGAGATTTCTGATGTCTTTGATTTATCATTTTGCCATGACACACAGATATGACAGTTGTTGGAGGCAGGTAACAACCCTAATCTTTTGAGGTGTCAGTAAAACTGACAGTATTTATAAGGAGTTGCATCCTTTACTTGTACTCCAACTTTGATTAAAAATTCAAGGATATTTTCAAAGCTTTGAAACAAATCTCGAAGGAAAAAGTTTACAAAAGATCTCTAATTTTAAATTATTAATTTTTCATTGATTTCTGTTTTCAGTAAACCCACTAGGTCTGAAGTCATATGACATAATGTTAACCATCTAAAAGTTAGGTTTCAAATTAACTATATTTTTCCTCACACTGGCCATCAATGAGAGAAGGAATGCACACCAACTAAAATAAATATCTAAAATACACTATAAATAACTATTCCACTTTCCATTTTTTATCTTATGTGTCTATTTTAGATTCAATATTACTGAATTTCAGGTTAATTTTTTCCCTGCATCTTCCAGAGAAGTCCCTGAAATATGTGTTCTTAAACTAGTAAATATTCATGGTGTATCAATCCATTTCCATCAAATCGCCCTGGAAATTTTGTATAGCCTTCAAATCTCTTTCTTTCTTTCTTTACTTTTGTTTTTTGATAATTTTGTACTTTACAACATGACAGCTTAAATCATGAGCTAGGAAACTGAACTCTGACTCCATGTACTGTCATAATGAAGCTGCCCTGGAGCACAGCAGATGCCTTCTGGCAGAGCAATACAAAAACTGCACATAGACGTATGAGAGGTGCAGTCTCCAGCATAGACACACAGATATGCACAAAGTCCTCATTTTAATTGCAAGCTCCTACATAAAGGGTCATATATTTGAGCAAACCTAGTTAGTTGCTACAATTTTTTTGAAGACTAATTTAGGCCATTGATCATGAGAAATAAACATACCTTCTTGACAGCTGTGAAGCTCTTGAAACAGCTCTTGTTCTGCACTGTTAGTAGGCCTAGAAGTTTTTGACTTTAAAGGCCATGCTTATCTCTGGCAAACTTAGAATTCATTTACACTTAAAATTAAAACAGCTTTACAAGTTCTGTACTGTTGCATGTTCATTTTTTTAATGCTAGTAATATCAGGTCCAACAGTAATTATTGTTCTAAATAGGCAGAGGGTATATGTTAAATGTTGCTTGCATCAATAGTTGCAAAACAATACAAATATTCTCTTTTCTGTTCATCCAACTCATTCTTTGAAGAATTTTCATCTTGGTCTGGTTTGTATTTTCCAGTTGGATGAAGACAACTGCAGGTAAGAGTCTTTCATTAGAGGCATGTCTGATTTAATTAATCTTTAATTATTGTGCAAAACAAATGGAAGGATAGCTTCGATCAGCAAATTCATTTGCCACATTTATCAACTAGCTGATCTTTATCACCCATCCAGATGACAGTAAATCAAATGCATACCCCTTTTCAATTCATGAAGCAAATGATTAAAGTGTCCGTAAGAGTCCGTATCCTAACTAAATCTAATTGTGTGTGAATAATCAGTTAAGTTGAGTGATGAATATGCCACCATAGAATCTAGTCCATAACCAAATCATATTTGGAATCATACTTGTTTTAAAAGGAACACTCTCAACTCATGTCTTCAGGTGTTTCTTTTTCTTCCCCCTTTAGTGATAGATAAATATGTGTCATATTAATTACATCATTTTACCTTGCTTTCTCCTTCACTTTTATATCAGCTTTAGGGCTTACTTTCACTTGAGCTTTATAATTCCAAACATATATATCTTATTAAAAATCATCTTAAGCACAAGTAGTATTACTGTATTTCTCTGCAAATATTTTACTACTCCAAATTGAATTTAAATATTTTCCATTGTACATCTTTGATTCTTAAGATCATTTTTACATGACTAAATATCTGTTCAAGTCAAAATTAAGACAACAATATAATAACTGTATTTGTTTATTGCAGAATACAAATGGTATATATTCTCCTTTAGAACACCTTTCTTGACATCTGCTATTCTTAAATATTTATGAACTTATTGTGTTTTCACCTGGACTTCTATGATACCATATTTAAGGTTTAATGAGGCTTTTGTTCATGGACAAAATTTCATTTAATAGACTTAAATAAGATTTGCAAACCTGTAAGGAACTGTTCATCAGTATGTAATGAGGAACTAACATGACAAACAAGCATCTAACCTTAACTGATACCACAGTGTGTTTAACTTTTTTCAAGTATGCATCTATAAAATAAGATCTTTTTCCCTACTTCTCATCTTAAAAACAGTTTAGGAGAGATTTCTGTTGACCTAACACATTAAAGAGAGAACAAAAGTTTTGTAATTAGTTATGTTTATTTGGTCATCTAAAACCAAAGAACTAACTGCGAGGACCTTGAAATCACTGAAAAGTAAAAAACTCGAAGAGGAAAAGAAATTATATGGTGGTTCATTCTATATATAGAGATGGAAGAGAGAAAATAAGATTCACATATACCCTTTAAAAATGTAAAATCTCAATGTACAATACAGTCCTGGTTTTGTTTTTTTGTGCTGTTGTTGTTACTGTCATTATTATTAATAATCATCATCACTATCATCCGATAGGGGCCATCTATTTGGAAGATGCCCTTGGTGACAATGCAGTTTTATTAACTACCACTTTCAACCATGGTAACAGTAGCTTTGGGTAAAATGTATACTTATCTGAAACAGATTCTGTAGCTGTCAATGAAAATGGACCCATCAGAAAACAGAAAATTAATCCTTCAAGAGGTTCAAGACCTTCAAGAGCTACCCTGGTTTAAATCTTCTCCATATCTGGACTTCACGCATATTTCAGATGACTGGATGCCCTCCACAGCCACCCTGCTGGGTCACTGATGATAGGTCTCATGTCCGTATGCACAAAAGTAGACAAAGAAATAATGAAAATGTCTTAAAGTGTAAAGACAATTATAGTAACAAATGAAAATTCAAATATATATTCAACTGAATTGAAAAGATGCTTAATTAACTCAAATTAAGGAATTGTTTATTCCCTACAATCTGGAATCATTGTAATACAATTTGATTTGTGTGTGAATGTGAATGTAAACACTTATTTCACACTAAAGACTTTCACATTTTCATTACTGAAGTATTTAATGGGACAGTTTATCAGGCTTTTTTTAACAACTATGAAGTGATTTCATTAAATTATTAAGCAAGTGGTTTAATTATGCCAACTTTCACATCTAACTGAAAAGCAGATGTTTTATTGGAAAACATACTTCTTCGTGAGAGCAATATCTAGCCATATAGTCACAGATTGAGACCTAATGACAGTTTAAAGGCTAAACACATTTGGATAGCAAAACACTTCAGTCACAGATTTATGCAATATTACAAATTATACGATTCCCTGTTTTGTGGGAGAGAAGTAGGAGGAGTCACTGTGATGTATGTGGTCCTGGACAGGTCATGGGCTTTCCTGATCTCTCTTCTGCTCCGTGGGTTCTCTAGAGGTAGCAGAGAAGATCTTGGCTCCCAGTCCCCTGCCCCAGAGTCTGTCAGGTACTCTGAGTACCCCTGACACTCGGAATTTTCATTAATTATAGCATTGGATAGGAAAAACCTTGTTAGTGAGTAGATCATTCAAATTATACTTTTTCTCAACAGCAAATGCTGTTGGCATTTTTTGGCACTCACAATCTGTTCTAAACACATCTGGTCACATTTGCACTTGTTAATGATCAAAATGTTGTTCGCATAATTTCATTATTTATTTTACTGAACACACCAAAGCTATTATTTTGCTTGAGGCATCTGGCTGATCATATTTTATCTACTGCTATGAAAGCAAAACTTTTACAACCTGTACTAGCAATGCCTGACTTGTTAATTGCTACAAGTATTGGTGTGCTTTTCTTATGTAGGAAGGTAGCAGATAAACAGGTAATATGCTTCCAACTGCCGTGACACTGTTCAAAAGAGACAAATGGATGAGTCACTTGTGTTTTCAAGCTTAATGAAACATATATATATCTGTCCTCAACAGAGGGTGAAAATGGAATTAATTTATTGGCTTCTCAAAAATAGAATGAGACATTCACAAAAGATGGATGGATTTCATATGAAGAGACAGGGAAAACCAAATAATTCTTATAAGGATCCCTTACAAGTATTTTGAGAGAAATATCATTAAAATGGTACACAAACAAACAACTGCTTTGTGATACTATTAACACCATCTGCATGTAGCAGAGATTCCCAACAACCTGCAATAAAACTCCTATATTTCAATCACCATCTTTCCCCTAAATCAGAGTATTTGGGGGAGGGGATGTGTGCAGGATGTCAGTTATTTTCAATATAATCTGAGTCACTGAGATCAAAATCTTTCTTGCCCTGAAGAGGAAGACTATGTTTGCCTTTCCCACAACAGATAAAGGTTCAAAGTTTCCTAGCAGAAAAAGTAGTTATTCAACAAGGAGTTGGGTGCTTGAGTAAACTGCAATAAGATGAATAATGAGTCCCTTACAGAAAACCAGGAAATGGATCTCCCCTATGGCCCCTTTCCTGACTGTTGTATTCAGGGAAAGGAGACCACTCACTTGCTCTTTAACCCTTGTCTGAATAAAAGAGAGAACCTGAGCTCAGCTGGAGAAGTATCTCATTGAAATGAAGTCCTGACCTGTGCTGTTTCAATTACAAAACTTAATGTAGGGCTTTGTTGAAATGTAGCCCTTGTAGAAGTTATTTTCTTTTCTCCTTTTTCTTGTTTTTTATTGGTCACAGGAAAAGGTAATGCATATCTTAAACCATGCGTATGAGGACTGAATTCTAGAAATATGGGAGAAATTATTAATTCCATGACAAAATAAAAATTATATATATATATATATGTTGCTGGGAGCAAAATTTTATCTGTGTCTCTTGGCATATAAAACAAATACAATTACAAGCTTACAGCAGGCACTCAAAGGTTATGATCTACAGTGACATGTTCATACAGGCATTTTGCAGATGTTGATGCTATAGTTTCTGATTAACAATCAGATATCAGTCTCTGCCAGAGGAGTGCTGCCCTAGTGCATTGCTTTTATGTAATAACATTGAGGTGAAATAGCCCCTGTGAGTCAAACTCAGGCAGCTATATCTGTGGTTTCACTCATCCTGTTGCATTATTTCACAAAGCTGGATGGGAGTATGAGGTTTGGACGAGTTAAATACCCCAATATAATAATTTAGGCTTCTTCCTCTTTGGAGATGACTCTTCTCTAACTTAATTGGATCATGGGCAGAGAGCAGCCTCAAATCTACACCACAGGAAGAGTAAGTCAATCTGTAAAAAGTTATGTGAATATGTTCGAATATCAAATAGTTTAAAATGTTTTACACAGAATAAAATATTAATTTAATATAATCATGTATATAACCTATATGATTGAAGTAAAATATTATCAGAAGTGTAACTAGATGAGTAACTTTGATTTATTTTGTTGGAGAAATATGTTTAAATACTATTAAAGAATATGTTTGATACCTCCGCACCCACAGCTTCTGAACAAAAATATGTTGTTTTCATAGATAACTGTTCCTAAATGTAAAGTAGGTTTTCATGTTCATGAAAACAACTTAAAAATGAGAAAGTTCTTCAATGCAATTGGTGAGCCATAGATGTTGAAAATGATTGTATGAAACTTTATATAGGGATACCTCTTTATTTGCAAATTACTGTGTTGGTATAATTAATAAAAAATATAAGTATATATGACTGATGATTCTATATCATCCCTCTTCATTAGTTTTGCACAAATGTAGCAATCACATAAGGAGAGGCACAGAAAAATTATGCTCAGTGTATGCAAATCTGCCAAAAAATATGCATTTGGTTTTGCAGAGAGATCCTACATTCTGATCTACAGACTGACATTCTTAGTATCACTGCTCTCTTGTCATTACCAATTTGGGATGGCAGGGAAAAAACAACACAGAATCTCCAGTATCAAAGACAAGGAGAGCAATATTTATTTTCCACTATTTTTTTTTATAGACAGTTCTGAAAGAAGAGACATGATTTTTGGATACTCAGATCAACATCCCTTGAACATTTTTAAAAGTAAACAACAGGTGTTAGAAAAACACCACCTGTGGACTGTTTTTCACCTTCAAGGACTGCTTTAAATCCTCCTCACAAAATCCCAGGCCAGTGTGGGAAAGCCACCTGGTCCAATTTCACACAGACTCTGCTGCTTCTGCCTGACCTCTCGCATTCAGCATCCACCCTCCCTCACTTCCACCCTCATCTTCTTCAGGACTGGGGAAGAAAACAGCAAGAGCAAGAGCAATAACACTCATGACTGAAGATAAGAAAGGTTCAATAAATGAAGGACTGAGGGGAGAAAAAACCAACCAAACATACAACAACAATTACTCGCCATCTCTGATGGCAGAAAAATGCCCAACCAAACTCTGAGCAACTGTCCTAGAAGACGGTGATTATGGTTGTGCAGGACATCATACAGTATGGAACCTGCCTTTGGTCAGTTCAGGTTCGTTGTCTCAGCTCTTTCCCCTCCCATAATCTGTCCCACATGTAGCCTAATTGCTGAAGGAGCAGGTTGAGTATAATGAGAAAAAGTCTTGTCATCAAGCACAGTTCAGCCATATCCAAAACACTGGTGTGTTATCAACACTGGTTTACTCGCAAATACAAAGTTATGAAGAAAGTTAACTACAGTCCAGCCAGAACCACTACAGTTACAATACATTGAAATGCCTTTTGTAAAAAACAGCTTTTGCATATTACCATCAGCAATTAAAGCAGTGAAAAGTGTGTGTGGGGGGGGGTGGCAATGAGTATGAGGTTGGGGTTTTTTGGTTTCTTTTATTCTGTGAAAGACAAGAAACAAGTGATACGTTCTACTAGCCTACATTAAGGATCATTCTATTCAAATTGCCAGGATTGTTGATTCTTCATAATAGTTCTGTCAGATTATATCAACCAAAATAGCTCTTGAAGACAGGTACACTAACGCAGTGACGTTGTTGAATAAATTATCTACTCTAGAAATAAATAATCAAATATGAAAAGCTTCTTGACATGCTCTTTGACAGTAAAGAAAATATTATGTGATGATTACACTCCAATTCAATAGAAGCAGAAAACCGATCTATGAAATATTTAACAAACCAATCTAAGTGAAACATGCCCAGTCTCACTGGTCTATGTGAAAAACTGAATTACTGCCTCTTCAAATTAATCAGAAATACTTTGGTATGCTCTTTTAATTGGAAGGTCACTTTAAAGATGACAGGCAAGGGTTCTTTCTATTTAAGCAAATATTTGAACTTACTACTTGTGTTTATATAAAACTGTGTGCATTGTCCTTGTGTAAGTACTTTTCTCTGTGACCTTTTCAAGCATATAGCAAATAAACCTTAGCTTTAAAGTGGCTGTCATAAAAACACCACAGGGCTCTAGGCATGCTAACAATTTCAAAACATTTTTCTTTGAAATTCATAGTTGGGACTAAATGACTAATTAGCTTTAATAGTTACAGTTTGGGCATTTTACTATCTTACCAGTTACATTTCCATACAGTTTTATAAATAAGATAGTTGTATCAGTTTTTATTAAGATGGGATTGAAGTGAACAGTTGCATTAAGGAAAGGACTCATGGTGATATTGTAACATTTTCTGCAAGATTTGTTTCACTGCTTTGGTTTATTTCTCTTAAACTGATTACGAATTATCTCATTGCAGTAAATTAAAGCAGACTTCCCATCGGAAGAGTGCCTAGGCAAGAATGCAATCTCAATTTGAAAATCATTATCTTTAAAGGAAAGGTTCATATGATTTTTAGTCCAGCCAGGATTTCCAACTCAATCCAGAATCTCAAATTCAGGCTTCATACTTTCTTTGCTTTGGCCCAAATGAGGTTTACACTCAGGTTCAGGGGTCCTGGTGATGTGTTACCTAGAACTTGGAAAGAATCAGGTTTGAAGCACTTAGGCAAGCAGTGAGAGAGAGAATAGAGGGAAAAATATGTCATAATGGTAATTTCTCTAAGCAAATTTAAATCTTAAAGATAAAATTGATTTCTTTTGTGTCTTTGTAAAACATTCACATTAAGTCATGCTGTAGGACTATTCCTTCAACATGTGATCATAAGAAATTTTACCCAAAAGATGAGTCTTCCTTCTGACTTAATTTTGATCACAAAAGTCCGAGGTAATAACTAATAATAGGATATTATCTAAACTGTGACATGTATCATATAATTAATTGATACTGTCTTCATGTATATGTGTGTGCATATGTGTGTGTGACTGAATCAGTAATCCTAATGTAGTTAAAATTAATTACTTGTTCTGAAAAAAAAAGGAAGTCAAGAAAACCAGCTCTGTTGAATCCAATCATACTGATTGCCAATAATCTGACTTATTTTTGGTTTGATTTTCGAGGGTGTCATGTGTAGATCCAGGAGGTGGAGTTGATGATCCTTGTGGGTCCCTTTCAGCTCAGGATAGTCTATAATTCCGATCTAAGTCAGCATGCAACATGGCTAACCCATGAACAGCATCACATGTCTAAGAGCTAAATGTTAAAATAAAATAGAACAAATCAACTCTTCCTTTGGTGTCAGCCTTACCTCTCTTAAAATATCTGATATGAGAAATTCTGCCTGACACACACTCAGTACAGACCAGTCAAAGAAACCATAATGAGATTCTTGAAATCAAAACAGATTAGTTCTGCTTCGTGTTGAAATAGTGCAAAAATGCTGTACATAAAAAAAGGTATGCATTGCAAGCACTTATTTACATCATAACATAAACTCTATGATGCACCATTAGTTACTAAACAGAATATGCATAAAGAACTTAAATATTAGTCCACTCTGGTCAGAACATTATTGGGTAAAAGCTAAAGCTTGTTGTCATGTATCCAGGCACTGTGAGGGCTGGTGTCTCTCATGGCCCAAAGGGACGAACCCCCTACCTGGGGTGAAGGGACCTCCCAATAGGATGTCAAGACAGGGCCCCATGGCTGATCCCCTTATGGCTGGTGCCAAAATCCAAAGCCAATGGGATGGATTCTGGCTGGGAGTCCTTGCTCTGCCTTCTTCCAGCCAGGGCACAGAGCAGTCCACGGTGCAGCTGAGGGAATTGGGCATCTCCCTGGGGATGGAGATGGGCCAAGGATTGGTCCAGCATTGGTCCAAGATTGTCCTGTTAGGGCATCGCTGGGACAGGGACTAGGAGCTCCAGAAGGGAGGAAAAGAGGTCCTGGGCCAGGGGCAGGGAACAATGCAGGAGGCTCCAAAGTGTCACTTTCTTTGGTGGTGATTAAACAAATCTCAGTCTTAATCCCACCCACATCATTAATCCCAAAATGACAAAAATGATGAGTCTTTCACTGTAAAAGAAGTAGATTGGTAAAAACTAGGAAACGAGTTAGGATAAGGAAATTTATCAGAGGCAGTTTAACTGAAATTGGGACACCTATGTTTTGTACTGAAATAAGTGTCAGAAGAGCTCTGGAAAAGCATCTTGTATTCCCAGGAATTCAGAACATGAGAAGTTCACAAATGTTCTATCAGAAAATCCTATGTAGTCTTCAAGCTTCTAGCTATATCACTCAACATAAAACTAAGCATAAGGTTATACTATTTTAAAATTCAAGAGAGTTGCTGTAAATTGATTATAGTAATGGGGGGGATTTAACTTAGCAGGGAGAGATTCAGCTGGAATAGCCAAATTACTATGATTACTTCTAATGATGACCTAAATGGTCAGCAACCTGCCAAAGAATGAAAATTAATTCTATAGGTAAGAATTTTATCACAAGTTATGTGTTTTAGGTTGTTTTAAATGGAGGAGAATGTCCCTAGCAGTTTGTAAACCAATTCTTCCTTCCTTGATGGAATTCTGTGATGTTGAACATTAACTGAAGATTCCTTCTGTGGACAATAGGTCTGATTCTCTAGTGCATTGTTCCTTCTGCAGCTATCATATTTTCATTTAATTTGCAAAAGTAAAATGTTCCTAATCTGCTTTTTCAGATGTGATTATAGGAGTAAAATATCAGAGGTTGGGGTTTTTTGTCTTTTCTTCATGAACAGAATAGTATGATTCTGAATTTGCTCTGTGGAAATGTAATGTGCACCTGATTTTTTATCAAACCGTTTTCATACTTCTGGAATGGAGCTAATCCTGGAAAAAAATGTGGAACAAATGTAGCTCTCCAAATCACTTTAATTATATTTTGACCTGTGTTTATTATATTGGGGTTTTCTAATATGGAGAAAAACGTGTTTCATTATTTTGGTTAAGGTTAATTCAAATATGCTGAGTTAAATGGGTTTATTCCTTATACTGTTAAGTATCACAAGTAAAAATGAGGCTGTTAGGAATAGATTTCCAGAAGGCTGGGTATTATTTAGCAATAAATAGTTCAAAACTAGTGACTCATCTTTCTGTAATTTGTAGCACCTGGTAGTGATCTGACTTTAGACTTCATCACATACTTTTTCCATATCATTAACCACAACCAGAAGTCACAGTTTCACAGCAATTGAACCAATGCTCAGAAACAGTGTGGCAGACATTAGTTTTAAAAAATGTATTACTTTGAAATACTTTGGATATATTTAACACCTTCTGTTTTTAAAAGAATTCAATAAACCTCTCTGCAGGTTACTGTGGAGAGGAAGAAACACTAGAGCATCACTTCATGTCTGAATAGATCAAATCCATTTCGTAAATGAACTTTACAACATGAAGACCTGAAATGTATGATGGTAGAGTTCAAACTCAATAAAATTAGGATGGAAAGCTGTGTGGTATGATCCATAGACTTTACAGTCCAGGTGACATAGAAGAATTCTGCACTGTGATAAGGAGGGAACAAAACTTCATAGAGTCCACATAAGCCTAACAGAAAGAAAAAAGCTCTCCCAGATGAAGTCTCACATCTTATGTTAATCATATTCCACATGAAACAGTAGCTTTTTAAGTAAACATTTCTCTATGTGAAGTAGAAATTTTTTGTCCACTTCTCAGCTCCCAATGCTTAAAAATAATTCCTTCCTAAACTTTGGCCTAAGAAAGATCCTTAGTTAAAGTGGTAAAGGAATAGGAAATAATGAGATTTCTATACAACATTTTAACATCTTCCCATCTGTAAAGTAAAATATTCTTCAATGTAAAAAATACAGTGAAGAATTTATATTATAATCACAATTTGGTAGAACAGTTAAACAAGAAGCTATAATCAAATTTAATTGAGACAGTTTGAATGCATTACAATACCCTGAAAATCTTAGTGAGAAGGATGGAAAAATGCCTTCTTCTGGCTAAAAGGTGACAAATCAGTTAGATAACTGGAACTCCTACATATACTTCTATTTCTCAACTCTTCATATCTGCAATGCAAGTTAAAGTGGAATCCTTCAAAACTATACAAAACCCCCACCTTTTTGATTTTTTTTTCTTTTTTTGTGTAAGGCTATTTTTTATTTTAATGATTTTTTATACCATCCAATCTCAGTACCTACCAAAACCAGAAAAGGCTGTACACTATTAACCTGAGCCAAATTGAGAGGAAAATGTTTAGGCAATATTCTGTGAAATGTTCTGTTCTCTCCAAAGCCAAGGATTTAAACCCTCACAGTGTTTCAGTTGGTGTTCACCGGAAAAAAAAAAAAAAAAATATATATATATTGAGGATATAAGGATGCTAACGGACTCTGTAGCCTCTTCCTCCAGCTCCTCGGTGTTTGTCTGTGCTCAGTCTACTCTGATTTTGCTCACCTGTATAACATGGGATCAGACTGCTGTGAAAATATAAGCTATGAGAATTTCAAGAGGGAGCCTCGCCTATGGTCTCTTTCCTTTTTTCTTAAAAGCTGTATTAAACTCAGGCCCTTGACCTATGTCCATGTGAGAGTTTTGTGGCAGCTCTGCCTATACCTGGAATTGCACCCCACTGTCCCTGACCTGGTGTCACTGACGTGGCTCCCTGGCCATGTGTCAGACCTGAATTGTCACTAAGGGTGTGGCTGGCAATCACAGGTCTGTTGGTTGACCCTGGCCATTGCCACCAATCATCTTTTCTTCTTGAATGTGTGCTCTGTAATGGTGTCACAGCTGCTGCCATGCCTGGCTGCTGCAAATCCAGTTCCTGGCTCCCTTCTCAATGCTTATCAGTACAAGCTTGCTGTTACCTGCCAGTGAAAAAAAGCTCATCTGATGGATTAATGGTTTTGTAGAACACTGAGTTTCTTTTAAAACAAGGTATGAAATTATATTTTTCCTTTCTTTTTGACCTTGGGACTGACACAAAGATGACCTGTACTGTACACTGAAACTTCCTACATGTCAAAATAACTGGCAAATTTTCCCAGATTCTCCTACAATCATCTTTGTTATGCTATCATTATGTCTTAGTATATTCCCCCTTTTCTATTTTGTTCATTTAGAAGTAAAATAAATAGTGCTTCATATATACCATGCTTGCTTAGCTTTTGGGAATACATATTTGGTCTTGCTTGAGACACCAAATATAGGAGGACCTTGGGAGTCAGGGTTAGATTTAAATCAGTATTTTAATTCTGTAACATGTGTTTATTCCTATTCCTATTTATAGGCCATTGGAAAACTGCTAAAACCCCATATTTTTCTCCATCAGAAAAAAAAATTAAATCCCTTAGTAAATCCCTTAGTATAGACTGGATTTTCCTCAACAAATATATTATTTCAGACATAGAATAGTTCCAGTTTACCATGAAGAGCATAAGAAAAGAACTACACAGGAGAGTCTTGCCTGCAAACTCATCTGATGACTCCAGGATACCTTCGTCGCAGGTTCTCTTTTATATTCCAGCTTTGTGCCTAATTCATCAGTAATCTCTTTTTTCAGTATTTCATCTTGCTGGTAATTTATGTGTATATAAAACTAGACGTGTATTTGGCCACTATAAGACTGAACTCAGAATTAAATAACTTTCCCTCATGTAGGGTATAAAAACTTGGCTAATCCAGTTTATATTTCTTTATTCACATAAAGAAGCACAGCTCTAAAGAAGAGACTAAATGAGACATATCTGCTAAACTGTTATCTACCACTTTGGGGAAGTGAAATTTCTTTCTTCACATAAAATTACCCAAAATCTCAGAGCCTATTCCCTATTTCTAATGCCTTCTTTCGCCTTGTCTTACCTTTTTTTTTTTTAAGGTTTTAATTTTTGGGGGGAGGAGAGGAGGAAGAAAGTTTTTGGCATTGGTTTATGGGTTTTTTTTCACCGAAGAATACTATGACATAAAATGTGTGTGTCAGGTTAAAGTTTAAGCAAGTAAATTAGCAGAAATAATTAAGAATTGAATATAAGTTTAGTATGGCATAGATTTTTACTGACCTAAATGTTCATCCAAAAGTTAAGTCATTAAATAAACTTGGTTCTCATTGACTTCAGAATTGTTACAGAAATGTAGGCTGAAAATGGAGCAAATTTAACTTTTTGTAGAGATCAGGAATATTCATCTAGACCTGCCTGATAGGAGTCCTCTTTTGTTGAACTTGATGTAGTTCTATGGAATTCAGATCACACACCTCTCAGTGTCTAGGCCTTTAGAGACATCACAAAGTTTCCACCAGTGTATTAAGCCAGGCAGTAATATTTGCAGCTATGGTTTGTTTGCCTGGGGTTTTTTTGCTTCTTTCATCTAGATTTCCTCTGATTTCTGTGACTTTTGGGCTGTTATTTTCATTCTTTTGTGATATTATTTTGACAAAGTTTCCATATCATGGGAATATATTCTGTGAAAAATTTTCATGATGTTATGCAGGAAATGGCCAGAGTTTTGTATCTTTTGAATGGTAAATTTGTTAAGATTAGAAATAAAAGTTGACTCAAACAAATGTGCAATATTTATTACACATATATATATTGTATCAGATTCCTCTTATAGTGAAACAGAAAAGTTTTTGTTTTACTTTTATGAGAAAAAAGAACAACATTGTGTAAAGTGCCTGTTCATTTTTCTCTCCATTTGTTGCCATTGTAGAAGCCTCTGACACCTCTTAATTAGAATTGTATACACCTGGATATACTTATTTATTATCATCAAAATACGAAAGTATTCATTTCCTTAGAAACATGTGCCTACCATAATGATACGAATGTAGTGGTAACCAAGTACATTCCAGGACTATGTATCAGTGCTAGTCATGCATCAGCTCTGTAACCTAAGTCCATGCATGCAATATATTCTGTGTGCTAGTTAAACATTAGTACCAAGTGTTATTTAATAATTTTATTTTTAAATTTTCTGATTTTTCAGTCTTAACACTCCTCTCATATTACGCTCAAATGTGACAACATATGTATATCTCATGTACTGACAACTGCATGTACACAAACATACACATTTAGCTATGTGAATGTACATATGTGTACATATTCATATATAGATATTTCACATTTCACATAAGTAAGAGAGCTCTTTCCCAAGTCACTAATAGTCTTCTTAAGACACTTTTCAAGCTGTGTTCCATGTTCAGTCCTCTTATGAGAAAAAGAATACTTATGTATTTTTTACCATATTATATATTTTAGCTCTTGAGGCTTATTATATTTCCACAAAACTCTTCTACATGCCTGAAAATTTCTTTGAAGATGGAAACATAGAGCAAGTATCTAGAATGTGTAATTTCTTTTCAGCTTCAGGATGACCATAGAAACAGATTTTTAATGATATTAATTTGAATCTTCTTTCTTCCTACATAGGAAGCAATGGATGAACCTATTCTTCATCTTTTAGTTTGCTTTTAGATGTAGTTTATTGATTTTTAAAAACAGATTCTGAAGAGTTTTAGTCCAGTTCAAATATTGATGAGAGATGGAGACAGGATTGTCTTTCAGTGACTTTTATAAGAATGTTTATAATAAGTAGCAAACAATGATTAAATAAAATCATATTCTCCTTTGATGTGCCTTAGGTTTGAGGTTTTTTTCCTTGTTTCCATTTTACACCACGCTATTAAAAAACTTTAAAAATTCTGAGTGGTGAAGGGTGTTAATGCCTTGTTATCCTGCCCACAGCAGTGTTTTTAGCATAGTTTGAGCTCATTTGAAATGAGTTTTTATGCATTGTAAGACTATTTATTAAATAGTGACATTTATATTGAATTTTTAGAATAGTATTTCAGTGACTGTGACTGTTGTCAAAATGTATGTGACCATTCTTGGAAAAAGAAACAAATTATGGTTGCATTTTAGAGTTTATTTTTCTTTGGTTATGATTTTTACTTGTTTATGGTCTTTAATGAGATTTACATGACCTTTGATAAAATATAGGCCAAGTATGTCCTGTGCAAAAATAGTTAAATTTATGGTCAATAGGCAATATAGTTTCATTTACATTATTCATAGAAAATATTAATGAGAAATGAACTACAAATTATTCCAGTTTTTTAGAAAAATAGTAAGATATTGTCTAAGCTCCAGTGCAGATATTGTCTATGTTCCTCATGGTATTCTTTAGGTGGGTGCACTGTGCTTAGTAAATTATTTAAAATATTTTTAATATTTTTAAATTATGACCTAGTGAATGCTGTTGCTACAAAATTGCAGGGAGCTAGTGAGTTTTGGATGATTTGAGTATTTTCAAGGAAACAAATAGATTTTTCTTTAATTAATTTTCTCATTTACTGTTTTAGAAGAGCTAAATACAGCAGACTAATACTTAGAGATTATTTAGGAAGTGTCTGTTCCATATAAATAGTAGACAGTTTATTTAGCAAGTTCCACCAGAGTCATCCTTAATTGCTTACCTGTAAGGAGATAATTTATTACAATATCATTGTTTTCTATTCAGTTTCTATTCTGTATGCCATGGGGAAAACTTAACTTGTTGTAAGTGAGGGAGTGAGGGAGATTTTTTATTAGTTTTTAATTCATCACTAGTCATCTTGGCTGCTATGCTAGAAATTTGAATTGTGTAACAATTTAGACATGAATGGGATATTTATAATGAAACAAGCACATAAAAAAGAATAAATAATAAAATACTCTAAGCTTGACAATAAAGACATATTATACAATCCAAAGTTAAAAGAACTTTACCGATTACAATTTTAGATATTTTCATCAACACCTATTGAATGAAATATTTGATTAATCATTTTTTGAAACATAAAGTGAGAAATTTGTTCTGTATTTTGTAGTGGTTTTCAAGGTCACCTATTTCTGTTTCCTGGCCAAATGCACCAATTAGTGTAGTGGTTTGAGTGCCCACTAGAATGATTTTCTCTTTTTCTGCTGTGAGATAGGATTAGGAGAAAAGCAAATCAGGCTCAAAACTTAAAAAGGTATAAAGACAGGTCTATTAACAGAACTACAAGAAGGATAAAATAATAAGAATCAGAATAAAACCTTCAAAACACTTCCCCTCTTCCCCACAAACTCCTTTCTTTCTCTCTGACAACATGCAGAGACAAAACTCAGACTTCAGGGCAGTTACTACCTCTAAAATAGTCTTCTATCAGTTCTCAGAGAGAGAGAAGTCTCTTTTGGTCTGTCATGGAAACTTCCCACAAGACAGACAGTCCTCTTGTGACTTATTTCTCACAAAAGCAGACGCCCTGGAATCTGCAGTTCTGAAGTCCCTCCCATATCACGCAGCTTTCCCACATCCAAATAATGAGCCATGTAAATTCATGGGGTACCATTTTAAACATGAATGGTTCAAAAGTAAAGGTTTTCTTAATCTCTAGGTACAGGGATCTTTTCTCTTTCTGAGGGCAGATCTTCATCTTCATCTTCATCTCATCTCTCTCTCTCTGTTCAAGCTTCTCATAAAATCACAACTACTTCAATGTTTACTTAGTTTACCAAAAATGCCTTTGCTTAGATCTACAATTTGAATACTCTCATTTCCCCATCTATGCCTTCCACGACTTAGAGGGATATTCTAGTATATTACAGTCTATTACCATGGCTTACAAAAGAATTTCAGCCTAAAATCAAAGCATGTTCTTGTTCTTTTTCCATCTAAGATTCAGCTCTTCCTTCACTGACTGATGTTTTCATATTGTCTCTCTACATGTCTTCATTCTGTTCTTTTCTCTCACTCGGAGAGGATTAATGCTTTTCAAGTTTCATCTGTCAAAGAGAGAGTTAACATTCTCCCAGGTCTGCAGAGGGCATGATGTTCTTCCAGGCAGTAGCTGAAGGTGGTAAATTCAGGCCACGCCGGGGCTGGGCCAGGATCTCAGGTGTTCTAGCTGCATTTAATTTTCAGCTGCGAGGCCACTCTGCACGGCTGCATGGCCGGCCTTGGTCTCAGGGGCATGATGTCTCATGCAGCTGGGCCCCTCCTTCAGCAAGGGGTCTTGGTAGCGGTGGCTGGAGTGCACTGGGGGAAGGGCCTGCCCGGCCAGGCCTTGCAGGCTGCGATGGAGGGCTGCTTAGTGGTGAGATATTAACAACTGCTGGAGGCCCGGTCCAGCTGGGACGGAGCCTTCTCTCCTCCCCTTCTCCTGCCCGCTAACCTCCCGGCCTGGCCCTGCCAGGGCTGTAGAAGCTGCAGGGCCCAGCCTGGCCGTGCCAGGCCTGGCGGCTACGTGGCTGTTGGGGGTTAGATTTAATTCTTTTTTTAATGTAGAATTTTTCCCCTGGGTTACCAGGAAACTAAATGTGGATACTTATGGCTGCTCTGGCAAAACAAAAGAAGTAGCCAAGCTGGGAGGGAAGGATATGAGGGGGTGTTGGGGGCAGGGGGAATCACCAGGCTGAATAGCAGGAGTTTGTCTCTGGCCGTCGGCAAGGACAGAGGAGAGGCTGCTTTTTGGCTTGCTGCGAGAGGGTCAGTAACCGCCGATTCCAGCCTAGGGAAGTGGGGTGTTGCCCGCCCCAGTGCCCCTGGGACCCTGCGGCTCATCTCTCCCTCCTGCTGGTCCTGCCCCGCTGCCACCACTCCGTTCCATCGGCACTGCTTCCTTCCTGCTGCTGCGGTGTGGCCCCAAACGCCCCCTGTTTCTGCAGAGACACCTCGCCGTTCCAGCTAACAGCGCAGAACTGACTTCGTCTCATCCACTGGCCAGAATCTTTTCCAACCCTACTCTTCAGGAAAAGAACCCTGAGATCAAAATTCCCTGGCCTCTGTGAAGCAGAGCTGTTTGAGGCTCCTGGTTTGTTTTTGTTTCTTTTTTTTGTTAATGCAGTAATAGTTGTTGTTTGTTTGTTTTGGTTTGTTATATACACATACATATATCAGTAAAGGACTGCTATTCCTACCCTCAATATCTTTGCCTGAGATCTCCCTTAATTTTCAAAATTGTGATAATTTGGAGGGAAGGGGGTTTGATTCATACATTCCAAGGGGGCTTTGCTCTTCCCCCATCCGACACCTGTCTTTCAAACCACGACAGCGGCGGATCAGGGCCAACCCTGCCGGCACCCTGTTACCTCTTCCCAGGCTGGAAGAAAAGAAAGCTTTTCCCCTTATTCCTCTGATTCTTAACCTGTGTAGTCCAGAGACATATCCAGCTCTTTACCTGGTTCCACAGGTTGTCAATACTCAAAGCTAATCACTGATCGGTTTTGCTACAGGTTTTCTTCAATCAGTGCAAAACCAACACAATTTGAATAATTTCATATTCCTCTTTTTTCTTTTTCCTAGTACTACATGCATGAATATGGGTTGACTGCGAATTAAATTATTTTACCAGAACAAGTTAACACATTCTTATTAGATAAAGCAGAACATTACATTTATTGCATCAGTAAATACAACAAGTGAAAGGCACTCTTGAAAATATTTAAAGATAAATGTTTTCTTTCTCCTTCTTCTTTTATTTGTCATTTTTTTTATTTTTAATTTTAAGTATCTGATGTTTCAAAATTAACTTTTAAAGGAAAGTGAAGGCTGAGAAATAGAATTCATAACTAACTTTGTCAAACTGATAAAAAATATACTTATAAATGAAAAGAAACAGCAATAAATTATTACTTTTTTTGATTGATGGATTATATTATGTTGTTCAGATACAGTAGGGTATAAAATAAATCTTACTTTAATAACTGCTCTGTTGGATATTATTATAAATTTTCTAATTAGATACATATACATGGCTTTTACTACCAGAAGTGTAATTAACCCTTAACATACTGAGAAAATATGTTATCTATGTATACTTTGAGATCTCATGAAATGCAAACCATGACTAAGTAAGCTTTTTGACAAATTAAAATTCTTGTTTATATTTTTTACATTGTGTATAATTTTCACAGCAATCAAGGTGAAGTGTTAAAATGCAACCACCTGCTATTTTCATATAGTTATCTTCAAAGTGACAATGTCAAAATCTAGTTTAAATCTTCACTGAAATATTATTTTATATATTGCTGTTCCCTTCTCAGTAAGACGATACATTTTAATTTTTTTAATGGTTCCTAAGTTTAATATTCATCACTCAGAGAAACTTAAAAATATACTTGAAATCATCACCTTTATTTTATTTAACAAGCTCACAAAATTTATTGATATTACACACTTTTGGTGCAAATATGAAGATCTTTTGAGTTTTACATGGACATGACGTGATAGCTCTGATTGTGTACCATGAAGTCTACTGGGAGTAGCCTTTTTTGCATAAAATGTAAGACAAGTGTAAGATTCTAACTCCGGCATTATTTACCATGGAATTAACACAGATAACTATGCACTTTAGTGTCACTGTTGACTCAGATCACTCATTTCACATTAAGTTAGGCTGAATTTCAAATCAGAGCTGGGAACATATTTTTTGCCATTTTAATACATGTATTTTTTAAAATTACACTTATTAAAAGCCTTGTTACAATAATGGTTAATCAAATTTCTCTGATAAATGTAATTAATATCTCATTAAATTAATTATTTTAAAGCAAAGCGCAGCAAATAATTTCTATTATTAGAAAATTCTTTTCTTGCTTACAAAACTAATTTGTCCATCTCTTTGCTCCTGGTCTCTTACAGTATTGATTGTAAAAATTTTGAAATTGTCAAAAAAAAGAAGCTGGTCTGGGTTTGTTACATAAACATGCTATAATTTCTGTGCCTCAGAAAGACAACTGATCTGAGACATTTAAAAAACAGAACTAAAATATTTTAGAAAGCAGGAAAAAGAGTGAGATTTCTTGCAAACATAGTCCCAAAAATAAACATTGAAAAGAATATTTTATACTTTATTTTTTTCTTCCAGTAGTCTCTAATTTTTTAAAAAATGTTAATTATCTTAAGATTCTACCTTGTGGCACAGTGGTAAAATAGAGTCACCTCTGTATGTTATGTTTCCATACTTGTGCATGGTCATGAATGCTAATACTGAGTTATAGATAGTTTATGGACTCTTATGGATAGACATATCTGACACTTAAGTTCCTTCTCTCTCTAAACAGAAAAAACATAGCTTGTAATCCTGAAAAGCCTTGTCTTGGGTTGTAATATGTGACCAAAAATATGTATTCTATTTCATCTGTTGGAGAGATGTTTATCTCTTGGGAGAAGGGGTGGGTGCCTTTTTTTGTTAATGGGACAACTGAAAACAATCAAGTGGGCAGTGTTGCCTTATCTCTTCCACCACCCTGCCTCTGGGGAGATATCATCTGCGAATGGCCCTTTAGGGCTTATTGCACCATTGGTAGAATTAAATCATCCCATTGTGAGATGCTCCACCCAGCGAGGTGAGGCCAAGCACTCCTACCTGCATAAAAACCCCATATTCAGAACACCAAGGGGCTGGTTTTCTCCCCAGGACTCCCAGAGGAAGACTGGACTCATCCTGTCACCACTGCAGCCTTCTACAAGATAATTTCTATTCCAATGGAGCCATGTCTGTTACTCCTGGAGGACTTATTTTGGACTGCTTCCAACACCCTGGCCAACAGGATGTCAGGTTGTATTCTGACTCTGTCAGTGTTCCTACCATTATTTTGTTGTTGTTGTTTGCTTGTATTTTTTTTTCTTGTACGATTGGCTTTGTATTTTATAAAATTCCTAGATCTTTGCCTGAAAGCCCCCTTAATTTCAAATTTATAGTAATTTGGAGGGAGGGAGGTGGCTCTGGTTTCTCCTAGTAGATACCTGTCTTTCAAACTAAGACAAGCCTTTTGATACATTTGAAAATTTTGGCATTTCTTTTCAATGGCCTTGACAAAACTTTATGTAATATGATGTCACTACAGTGATGGGATCTCAGATTAATGCC
The DNA here is from genome assembly GCA_013400495.1 of Nicator chloris. Classification (NCBI taxonomy): domain Eukaryota; kingdom Metazoa; phylum Chordata; class Aves; order Passeriformes; family Pycnonotidae; genus Nicator; species Nicator chloris. The sequence continues at coordinate 23,985 of WAAE01005391.1, read as the reverse complement.
CTGTCTCTTGACCAAAGACACCAGGATTTTAAGCTAAACACAGGTGAGAACAGTATGGCACATGCCCTTTCCTGCATGCATTTCTGACAAGTGAAAAACAACCTGTACAATCCTGATATAAAGAGAGGTATATAGTTTGGAGACAAAAGGTGCTATGACAATGATACTGTTGACAGTTTTTATAATACTTTCTCTAATTCTTTAATACAGTTTATGTAGTGATAAATAGAGTTTATTACCTTCCATAAAGAGGCGAAATATTTGAAAGAGAAGACTGTAGAGCTGCAATGAGATCAAGATAGGCTACAGAGGAGAGTGATGGGAAAGGGGAATATTTGATAGAAGGCTTTGAGAAAGTGTGAAACAGGAAAAGGCTGTAAAGAGGTGTGAAGAAAAGGCAATATGAAAAGAGAGTGTGCATGAAGGTGATGCATGAGAGAAAAGAAATTTGAGTGGAAGAGCTTGGTTAAAGACAAAATAAAAGACAATCTGCACTTCTGTCACAACAACCCCATGCAGCACTGCAGGCTTGGGGAAGAGTGGTTGGAAAGCAGCCTGGCAGAAAAATCCATGGAGGTGCTGGTCAACAGCAGCAGAGCATCATTTACTGTGTGCCCAGGTGGCCAAGAAGGCCAGTGTTGTCCTGTACTGTATCAGCAATAGCATGGCTAGCAGGATCAAGGAGGACATTTTTCCCCTGTTCTCAGCATTGCTGAAGCCACACCTCATATCCTGTGTTCAGTTTTGGACTACCTCACTATAAAAAAGATATTGAGGTCCTGGAGCATATCTGGAAGCTGATGATGGGCCTGGAACACAAGTCTGATGAGGAGCAGCTGAGGGAACTGGAGGTGTTTAGCCTGAGGAAAAGGAGGATCAGGAGAGACCTTATCATCCTCTGCAATTCCCTGAAAGGAGGTTATAGCCGGCGGGGGTTGGTCTCCTCTCCCAGGCAACTGTCAGCAGGACAAGAGGGAACAGCCTCAAACTGTACCAGGTGGGGTATATATTGGACATCAGGAAGAATTTTTTTCACTGAAATCATGGTTAAGCATTGGAACAAACTGCCCAAGGAGGTGGTGGTGTTACCATTCCTGGAGGTGTTCAAGAAATGACTGGACATGGCACTTTAGTGTGCTGGTCATGTTGACAAGGTGGTAATCGGTCAAAAGTTGGACTCAATCTTGGAGGTGTTTTCCAACCTTAGTAATTCTGGGACTCTAGGATTTTCTGGAATTCTTTCTTTAGTTACTAATCTCTTGTCATTTCCTATGAAAGGTTCTGGTTTTCCATCTAAAATTTGTCTCTTCATTAATACAGTAGGAAGCTAAAGAATGATTACAGACCATACAGTTCTTTTTTAACACAACAAGAAATAAATGTAATAGAATTGCTAACAGCATTTTCTATAGCTTGCTTGCTTGCTTTATCTCCTTCACTTCTCTGTCTACCCCTCCCTTTTTTCTTTTTTTTTTTTGTTGTTTCTTTTTTTTTTTTTTTTTTTACAGTAATTGCTGTCTGAGCCTCAAAGGCTAAAAATCGTTTTTCATCTCATGCATGAAGAATTTTAGTTTGATTGATGACAGCTATGGAACCTTTCCTTAGTCACTAAGCTGCACTAATTTGCAAGCTAAAACAATATTAGCAAATTGTTAATGATCCATGAAACTGCAGCAGCAGCCTTAAATGTTATGCTCAGAACTTTCTTACAACTAAAGCAGCTTACCTAAATTCCCACAATGGACACAAAATGAGATGACATTTACAAAACAACAACAGTAGCAACCAAAATAATAATTGTGAAAATGACAGGCTTGGCTAATGTAGTACATTACTGTGATTAATTTATATTGAGGGCATGCGAACAATTAACATTAAAACCCAGACCTAGTTTGTAGCAGGTTGGATTTAATTTTCGCAGTGAGCTAAAGCTGGTGCATACATTTCCTGTCTGCGATTTTCCTCTATTTCTATCACTGTGTGGCTGGCTTTTAAAATGAACTGGAAATCTTAAAAAAGACAACAGAGTTAATTTTGAAAATAACCTGTATTACTCTACATATTGAAAGAAGAGGATACTTTTTTTTTCTCCAAATGGAGCCCAAAATACTGTTTGATTTATTTTTGAAGTGTTTTGAAAAATTCTGTTGAATGAGCAATATTCAAGCTGTTTCATGTTATTAGAGCATGTGGTAGGCTAGTTCCCAGACAACGTGTCAGTGTACAAGAAAACATACATTATTTTCAGCTCTGTATTTACCATCAACAAAAGGAGACTAATAAAGCAATATGGTCTTGTTTAGCACCTCTGTGACACATGATAGCTAGCAGTAAGAGTTTAAACAAAAGCATTGCTCCTTCCTAGGTTGTTATGGTTTGTTTTGTAGTTGTTTGGTTTGTTTTGTTGACGCCCATTGTAATGGTTTCACCCAATGTTTGTACCCTCCCCCCAACTGTCACTCTCCCTCAACTCCTCCCTTCTTTCCCGAGAGCTTTTATGTCAAGCCCCTAACTACCTCCCCTAAGCCCTGTCAATCTCCAAGTTTGCCTTCCCCTAGTTCTAGAAGATTCCCCAAGATCCATCGAGCAGTTGGCTAAAGATTCTTGGACCCTCCCTCTAAATGCCCCCATTTGTTCCTCAATTCCCTTGGTTCCCCCCATGTTTTATTCTATTGGCTTTTGGTTTGTACCCTCCCATAGATCCTCCCCCCTGTAAAAACCCCATGTAGGCTTCAGATCTTTGTTCTCGGATGCTGCAGTCTCCAGGGACAATAAAGCCTTGGATGTTGCAAGTCTGAGAGTCCTGCCTGCATTCCTTTGCCTCCCCCAGATGACAGAAGTCCTTCCATGCAGGGGCACCAGCTCCTAGCTGTTCTCCTGGTCTCCCCGAGCCCTGGGGAGTGTCCCCAGCGGACACGGTGCCCGTGTCTGAGGTAGCTGGGAAAGGAGGAGTGGGAGAAGGCACTGCGTCACCAGGTCACATAAAGTTTGTGTGTGCATGTGCATATGTGTAAAATGATTTATAAAGCATATTGTTAGTGTGCCTCATATGTAAAAATTTAAGCATTATATAAAAAAATGTGGTGCAATGTCACACCATTCTGAAACACAGGAAAATAAATTTATCTAATACATAAAAAAGAAAATAAGCTATTATAGAGAAAGAAAAACACGTATATCTCTGGATATCTTCAAATTTAGAATTTAATTAAGAATTACATTCAACAGGGAGACTCTCATATTTGTAACTTCATGATCTGTAATCAGAACTAACTTATGTAGTTTAGTCTTATCCTTTCTATAATCGTGGAATAAAGACTTAAGGATACTTCTCAAACATCATGCATTATTTTGTGTCAATTATGTTGTATTTTATTGTAGGTACTAACGGTGTTCCTATTAATTATTCTCTCTTGAGAAATTAAAAAACTACCTCCTAATCTGCTGTCTCCTGAACAAATATGTACAGAGATTGTACCATTCCAAAAGGCATAGAAACCAAACAGAAACAAGATGAAGCTGAGTGAGTAGAGGACAATAAAGACTGATGGAATGCTCCATGTTAATCTAGATCTTCCTTTGTACTGAGACTGTTTTTAGTTGGTGGAACAAATATTTCCAGGTGAAGTAACAAATAACCTTTTTTTGTAATTTTTAGTTTCAGAGTTTCAAGGTCATAGTGAACGGTGGTTTTAGACTCTTGAACACAATATGTTACATTTATTATTGTGCGACTGTCAGGTTCCGTTGCAAAATATTTTTATATGATACCAGAAGCAAAAGGTACATTAACAGGATGTATGAATTCTCCATTAATATTTTTTTCTTGTTTAAGTTTTTGTCTTATTCATCAGTTTATAATACACCAATACAGGTTGAAGCAATGATCTCATTTATTTTCATGGAAGGCAAGTGTGTATTTTATTGCATTTCTCTCCTTTGTGATTATTTTCTACAGTAGCTTCTTTCCATCTGAAATAAAGCTAAGTGTAGGATAACATATCATGAATATCTTTGGTTTGCTGAAGAGCTTGATTTACACATCATAAATTTAACTCCTTATGACTGCATTTGTTACTTTTCATTACAGCAAGAGAAATAACTGTACTTATTTGTTTAACTTGATTATTTTGACATCAAAAGAAGGGAATTTGGAATGCCAAGATTTTTTTGAATCCCACTTATGTTTATTAAAATCCACTTTTAAAAAATTAAAATACAGAGAAAGTATTATTAGGATGCCTTGTCTTTCACTGGGCTAAATAAAAATACTCTAAATTGTTACATATCTATAAAGAATGATTAATCATTTCTTATTCCATCCAAATCTCAGTATCTGTCAATGAACTATTTGATTACAAAATATACTGGAAAATTTTTAAGATATAAACTAAAAGATTACAGAAATAATGCTCAACTTTTCTGTAGGAAGATAAGAAAACTCTCAATTTATGTTTCTCAAAATGTTTCTGAGAATGCCAATTGTAAGAGACATTTTACCACATTGAAGGCAATGACATTTCAGGAATTAGTATTCATACCTTTGCTGTAAAATTGAGATATATTAGTAGAAAAAGCAGAGAAGTGATAAAACAACATTTGTGAAAGGCGATGTATAAAAGGATACCTTTAGAAGATAGATGCTGAATCAACAGGGCAGTCAGTGAGGCCCTTCTGTTTTGTTAAGGAAAGGGTGTTCTAAAAATTTTTCAGGTTGGATGAATTTACTGTTTCATTGAAAAAAAAAGTTTAGAGGTTAGTAATTTTGAAACATTTCCTTCAATATATCATTTCAGGTCACATGAAGCCTTTGGGTTTTTCTCTCAAGAATTACCTGTCACAGGCTCTGACATGGACCTTGAAAAGTAGTTGTGAATAGGAATTGAGACTGCTACAAAAAGGACATTAAATTATGAAATATCTTATGATCATGTACAGACATCATAAGGAAACATAGCAGCAGATTTTTTTGGTTTTGAATGTTGGTTTGGTTTTGTTTTTTTTTTTAATATATTATGATTGATTTAATATTGTACTATCATCACTACATTCTGATTTACCAGTTACAAGATGTCTTACAGTGACTTATCACAAAAGGTATTCTGATTTCTTTCCCCTAAACAAAAATGCCATTATGTTTACTTAAAAAGAAAACAAAATTGTAACAGTAGAATTATTCAAAAATTGCAAGGATGATATTGCTGTGAGAAACTTAAAAAAACCTCTCTAAGTAATTTTTTATTTTCTATTTTTGCTTTAATTGAAAAGAGAGAAGAAAGACAAAAAAATAAAGTTTTAACTTAACGTTCTCTTTCCCACGTACTCTGAAAAGATAAGAATGTAATAAACTATTTTTACCTAAATAATTATATGAATTCTTAGCATACACTGTGACCTCCATATGTCATTTACTTAGGAAATGCTTTCCATAAGTAAACTGAAGATTTATTCTCAAAGCTTACAACATACAAACATACAATAAAACTAAAAATGCAGTGCTGCTCATAAATACCCTTCAGTAATTTTAACAGTGCATTTGGCAGTAAATAACATTTGGAACCTAATCTCCAAGTCCTTTTTAAAGGCCAGTTTCCTTATAACTGAATGCTTCTCTCAGCATTTGTAAACAGTTTTAACAGAAGCTCCTCCAAAAGGCAATTTTCTCCTAAAAATTCTTGAACTTGCTATTATATAAGGTAATTTCTTGATTCTTCTGTTTTTCTAGATGCATATTTTTTTCTAAACAAAGTACAATTAAACCTTTATATGGGTCTTTAACTACTGTAGTTGTAATGTTCGATAGAGTCTGGCACCTTTTATGAAAATTTGAGAAAATATTCTTTTTATTTGCAAGGTCATAAGGTTTCATCAAATGTATTTCCTGGTTCCTAGACTGGTTTGAAGTTTTGAACAAAGTACAGGAGAACATTTATGGAGATTCATCCATCAATCATTAAAAAAACTTCTAATTTAAAAGAAATTAAGCAATAATAATAAAAAAAAAGGTGGAGAAAGTTTTCTATATCAGGTATGTATGAAAGTTTTTGCACAGCTCCACTAGGGCTGTAATTCCCTGATTTAGCAATGTACTATTTGTGATAGTGATCTTTCATTGTGACTAATATGCTGCTTACCAAAGTGCTGCAATGCCATCAGTCACTTTGCAGTTTCCAAAGACAAAACAAATTAGAAAACTTTCTTTAAATCATAACTCTGTGGAAGTACGAATTTTGTGAGTTTGCTTTATAAAGTATTCTGAAAGCATTTTTTAATTGTTACTCTACACCACTGGGGATGAAATCTCCTTGAGGTTATTTTTTTGTGTTGTATCTTTAGGAAAACTAAGTAAGTCAAGTAAGAGTTAAGTGAAAAATTTGAGTTTTGGAAGAGCATGAAAAAATTAGAATGAGTTTCCTAATCAAGTTTAGCCAAAACCCAATCACTTCAAGATTACTTTTGAGTGTGCTGTTCAGATTATCCAAAGAGCTATGAGTTTCATGAGGATCAAACGCTCCTGAAATTAATTCAGAAACAAGATTATATCATCTGATCTATTGAGTTAAACTTCTCTGGCTAAATTATTCCTCTTTGCCAATATTGGCCCTGAGATACATTTTAGAAATGTCACTGAAATTCATCCTGGAATGGTGTAAATTTCTCTCTAGGCATGTTCAGGTGCATTTGATTTACTTGCCAAAGTTTTGGTAACAGGGATGCTGCAGAGGTGGCCCTGTGATAGGAGGTCATGGGCTGCCCTGTGCTGGACAAGGACGGTTCCAGGCAGTCCAAAGAGACCCACTGCAGGGCACAGCTGAGCCCACCAGCTGGACTGGTGCAGCCTCTGTGAAAACATATTTCAGAAAGAGTAAAGAATACTATGCAGAAGGTATGATCAATGAGGAAGGAGGGAGGGAGGGAGGTGCTCCATGTGCTGGATCTGAGGTTCATCTCCAGCCAATAAAGAATGATGAAGCATGTTTTTCCCCTGCAGTTCGTGGAAGAATACAGCAAAGATATCCATATTGCTATCTACCAAGGACCTTCTTGAAGGAAACTGAAACCCATGGAGCATCCATGCTGGAGTATGTTCCTGGCAGAAATTGTGGCCTGTGAGGGACCCATGCTGAACCAGCCCACTCTTAAAGGACTGTCCCCATGGATAGGACACATTCTAGACCAGTTCTTCAAGAACTGCAGCCCATGGGAAGGACTGATGTTGAAGATGTTTGTAGAGGGCTGTATCTCTGTAGAGATATGTAGATGTTTGTATCTCATGGGAGGAACCGCATGCCAGAGCATGTGAAAACTGTGATGAGGAATGAATAATAGAGGTGAAGTGTTATAAGCTGCTTGCAACCCCCATTTCTCATCCTCCTGTGCTACTTGGAGAGGGAAGAAGCAAAAAAGCAACAAAAGAATTTAAACCTAGAAACAAGGGGAAGAGGGAGGAGAGGTACTTTTAGGTTTTTGTTTGTTTCTCATCATCCTATTCTACTTTTAATTGACAAAAGGTTAAATTACTCTTCCCAAGTTGAGACTGTTTTGCCTCCTACAGAAAGTGGTAAGCAATCACCCAGGTTCTAAGGCTTTAGGAGGTGATTCCACTCCTCTACTCTGCTCTGGTGAGACTCCACCTTGAGTACTGCATTCAGTTTTTGCATCCCTGGCACAGGAAACACATTGACTTTTTGGAATGGGTCCAGAGGAGGGCCAGCAAGATGAATAAAAGGATGGAGAACCTCTCCTATGAGAAAAGGCTAGGAGAATTAGGATTGTTCAGCCTGGAAAAAAGGCAACTTCGGGGTGACCTAATTGAGGCCTCCCAGTACCAGAAGGGAGCCTACAAGAAACAGGGACTTTCTTAAAAGGCATGTGGTAATAGAATTAGGGGGAATAGTTTCAAACTGAAAGAGGGAAGGTTTAGATTAGATACTAAGAAAAAATTATTTACTATGAGGATGGTATGGCACTGGAACAAGTTGCCCAGGGTTCATCCCTGGAGGTGTTCAAGGCCAGGTTGGATTGGGACGTTGAGTAACTTGGTCACGTGGAAGGTATCCCTGCCCATGGCAAGGGAGTTGGCACTAAATGACCTTTAAAGTCCCTTCCAACATAAACCATTCTATGATTTTATGATTCTCTGAATGTTGAAATGCTACTCATGAATCTGCAAACACTATCTTTTATTGTATTCCAGGAGAGAAAAACAATGGATCATAATCTTTGCCTGAAGTGTTTTCATAACTTGTTCTATAAATAAAATTTATCATACTCTACTCTTGGTAATTTTTTTATAAATATAATTGAAGGAAATTTATGAGAAATTTATGAAAAAGTTCATGAGAACCCAAAAATAATAATAATTTAAAAATCATGGAAAATTCATTAAAAATTTCCTCCTAAAAGCTAGCTGAAAGAATTCAGAACTTTTCCAGGAAGGGTTTATTTTAACATATGAACGTTCAAAGTCAAAATCCGTTTTCAGTTGGTTTATATCTCTATTCTACCTGCAAGAATTTTGTGTTAAAATATGGAGGAAGAATGCTTTAAAAGTTACAGAGAAAGCAGCATACAACATTTAGACTGACAATCTTAAAATGGGACAAAAAATCAAAGTAATTTCACCCTCCAAATAGGAAAGTAATACCTAGGATTTAAAATTGATCTCAAACAGTGACTTATATTTTAAGGTGTTAACATGGCACATTTTTCCCTGTGCTATTACAGTTCATTCTTTTTTCTTTTTTAAAACTTGGTAAGAGATATTTTGAGAGAAAACGTAATGGCAAAAAATGTGATCTATTGAAAAAGTATAGCTTTTACCCTATATAAAGGGTAATGGCTTCAATGCTGGCATGTTATTCCATCACTCTTCTCTCAAAAGATAAATCCACTTGTGACCCTTTGAACCACTTATAGGTGACAGAATAAATCTATCACTCTACTGCAATCTCATTGATTTGATTTGAATAGCAAGACAATTGTTGGGAACTGTGCCTTTTAAAATTTACCCTTCATAGCTGTCTTTTAAAATATTTTGTAACTGTTAATGTCATACTCACGGTTACTATATTCCTGAAATCAGACTATCTGAAATCAGCCATATTAGGCCATATAACGTATATTTTCCTTTCTTTAAAGTTTTAACAAACTTTATACAACTAAAAACAGTTTAGGTCACTTTTCTTGCAAAGCAAATTGATGATATTCCACAATCGAAACTAGATTTAAAAAATGCTGACAGTGGCAGCAGGAACATCTTGCAAGAAATTCTGTTACTTTTTAGGAAAATATCTTTTAACAAACTGTATGAATACTCATGTAGAATAACATATCTGAGAAATGTCTGGTTTTAAATTGCTAAGAGACTAAAGAAAGCAGATCACTTGTAGATCTCACTGTTCTTTTATAAAATCTGAACTAAAACTGACAGTATTCTTCCTCAATATATAAAACAAGATTTAAATCCTCAGCCTGTGAGATTTAGAAGTATAAAGAATGTGGAAAATAGAGTTTTATTAACATTTCTTCAAGATCTTATATTCATGATTGAGAATATGTAAATCTTCCACATATACTCCTCCATAATGAAAAAATAACAATTTCTTTTTAAAATCATTAAAATGTTAAAATTGTGTAAACTGAAAATTTACAAATTTTGACACCAACCGTGTTCTAATCACTTAGAAATTTTGCATGCTATTGATTATACATTTGATTAGAAAGATCACTTATCTGTTTTTCTCTTTCTTTTTAACTTCAGTGCTCCTCTTTATTCCATTTCTCCCCTCTCTACAGTAAACTAAGAATATCTTGTGNGAATAGAATAGAATAGAATAGAATAGAATAGAATAGAATAGAATAGATTGTTCTGTTGGAAGGGACCTCCAATAATCATCTAGTCCAAGTGCCAACCACTTCAGGACTGACCAAAAGTTAAAGTATGTCCTTAATGACTCTTAAACACTGACAGACTCGGGGCATCAAACACCTCTCTAGGAAGCCTGTTCCAGTGTAAAGAAATGTTCAGTTCCTCTCGGTAAGGAAATGTTTCCTAATATCCTAAACCTTTTTAGAAGCCTAAACCTTTCTTGATTCAGCTTTGAACATTTCCACCTGTCCTATGACTGGATACCAAGAAGAAGAGATCAGAACCTACTTCTCCATTTCCCCTTCTCAGAAATCTGCAGAGAGCATTGAGTTCACTCCTCACCTTCCTCTTCTTTCAAAGTCCTTGGCGCTCCTCTTACGAGACTAAGCCCTTTCCAGCCTTTCACCACCCCTTTCACCAGCTTTTTTGCCCTTTTCTGGACTCATTCAAGTATCTTCAAACCCTTCCTAAATCGTGGGGTTCAGAAACACATGCATGATTCAAGGTGAGCCCAAAGCAGTGTTAAACACAGCAGGATAAACACCCCCTTTTTACTGGCTAGTTATGACTGTGTTTGTGATTATGAGTGGTTATGACTCCAGAATGGAATTGCCAGGGCACACTGTTGACTTATACTGAGCTGCTGCCAACCAGCAACCCCAGATGCCTTTCTGCAGGGCTACTCTCCATCCACTCCTCTCCCATTTTATACTTATATCCAGTATTACTCTGTCCCAGGTGAAGAATCCAGCATTTTGACTTGTTAAATTTTATCATAACCCAATGATCCAATTTAGCTAGAGCCCTCCTCAAGTCTCTTTAAGAGAATCAGCAGCACCACCTGATTTTGGTATCATCAGCAAAATTGATAATGGTGAATTCAACTCTTGCATCCAATACATCAATAAATATATTGAAAAAAAACACTGGCCCTAGAAATGAATCCTGAGGAACACCTTTAGTGACCATTCATGAGCCAGATGTAGGCCCATTCACTACAACACTTTGAGCCCTGCCTTTCAGCCTGTTCTCCACGCAGAGCAACAGGAAGCTGCTCATCCCACAGTTGCAATTTTCCAGAAGAATGTTGTGAGCTTCAGTATCAAAAGAATTATTAGAATCCAGAAAATTCTGCATCCACTGCCTTTCCTGCATTTACTATTTAAAGTCAATTAATCCCATTTATAACAAACCAAAAATAGCTTTTTATGTCCCCAACTGCATCACTTTGCATATTCACCTATTAAATTTCATAGCTTTTCTATTAATTTTGCCCTATCATCCAGTTTTCCCTTTATGATATTCAAACATTTCTCTGTACAATGTTTTTACATGTGGTTATCTGAAAGCATCACTATATATTTCTATATTTTCTTTCAAAACTGTTAATGAAAACATTAAATAAATAAAACATTAAATAAAATTGGTCCCAAGAACAAAAATCAGAGATCTCCCTTAAGAAAAACTTGTTGTTGTTTAGCTGTTTCTTTATCTGTTCTGTTAGTCTTTTTATTAAACTCCATTGCCTGATGTTGAACTGTGCCACCTTAATGAACAATCAACCTCTTCACTGAATCCTTGATGAAGTGGATCTATTAGAAAGTCAGTTATTTTATCAGAGTAATATCATAGCTTTCTTATTCATCTCATTGAAGTTTATGAAAACAATAGTTAAAGTCTAAAATTAATCATGTAAGTGGAATGAAGTAAAACTATAAACATCTGGAAAAGAGGTTTGTAAATTCTGTGTTTAGAAGAGGGAATAAACAAGGGAGGTTGCAGTGCTAAGTCAAGCCTGAGATTAAGGTGATGGAAAATTAAAGACAGTATTCCAATGGGGCTTGAAGGTGAGATATGAAAATATATTGTAATGAATAAGGTGTTAATTAACAATTTCTGTAAACAGACATACCTAAACTTCTGGAAAGATATGGACAGATTGAAGACAGTTTAAATAGGAGAATTAATAAGACAGAGGACCTAGAAGGATGAGGTAAGGAAGAAAAGAAATTAAGATAATTAAAATAATAAAATGTTAATAACTATAAGGTGCACCAAATCATGAGAAGAATTGCATAAAAACAGAGTAGTATGATGGAAGCAAACCAAATAAGTATTTTTGAGATCACAGAAAGCTTTACAAGAATAAAGTGTTTCTGACAGGAATTTTCTCACAGTGAAGTGAGAAAGTGACTTATATCTGATTTCTAACACAAGATTCTAGAAAACTGAAGAAAATATAATCAGTTGTTGACCATTGGTGAAAAAGAAAATCTGATATTGGAAATTAATTCTGACTCTTTTCCATTGTCTTGACATCTTATTAAGTAGCACACAATAGGTAAGTAACGCAATTTTTACTGTATGCACAGTATAAATGTGCATACATTCCTCGTTAGGAATCCCCTGAATTTGGTCCTATATCATTCAAGGGAATTTGTGATTCTGTTTTTGGAATTCAGTGAACAGATTTCCTTCTGCCTGAGGCTCTAAGTTCTTGTCATGTTCTGATCAAACCTGGTTAGCTTTAGATTGCAGAGTATAAAGTCACCTATATTCCATATAATTGTGTACCTGCTGTGAACAATATTTCCTTAAGAGACAGGAGCTTCAGCTTTTAATCCTCTTCTACCTAAATGTGTTTTGGAGTGAACACCTGTATGCTGCAAGACTTCCCTGGAAGCCTGATTAAGAATGATTTGGGAAAGACATCTGTCAACCAGTTTTTGCTAACCCAAATCCCAAACTGGCTTGATGTTAGCTCAGATTAATTACCACACTCTACATAACTACACATATCTCCTTTTTATGAAGATTCCTGGGCTCATGCAAGAGGAAGAATTTGAAACAAACTCCTTTACAGGCATTTTATTTCCTGGCTCAAGAATCTAGTCAAATAATTATTAATGCTGATATGACTCTACCTGTGAACTTACACTCTGTGTAGAATTAATTGTTTCATGTAATGTTTTTAAAGATTACACTAACTACACCTTAGTGTTTCTAGTAAATATCTGTGCTCTTGCACATTGAATATAATAGAAAATAAGAATATAATAATTAAAAAATATTTCTATGGGATTAACATTTGTTGTGGTTGTCTATTTGGCTGCTTCTTTTATTTTTTTTTTTCATTAAAGTATAGAGAGCTAGTGGAGTGGGCTATCATTGGGTGGCTCCTAGATGACAACCAAGGCACTCTCTCACTCCCCTCCTCAACAGGAAAAGGGGAGAAAATAAGACTAAAAAGCTTTGAGATAGATTGAGATAAAGACAAGGAGATTTTACCAATTATGATCACAGGAAAAACAGGCTGACTTGGGAAACTATTTTTGTATATTTCCCACAAAAATAGAGTAATATGGTGAGAAACAAAAGCAGAACTAAAAACACCTACTAGCCAACTCTCCCTAATTCCTTGGCTCAGCCTGTAATCCTCCACAACCTGCAGAGAGGATATCTTCTCACCCTTTAATCTCCATGAGTTGGGGATGGCAAGCTTCTCACCAGTGTCTTATCCACTGGCTGTAAGGGAATCTCTGCTGCAGCACCTGGGCCACCCCCTGGCCCTCCTTCACTGACCTTGTTGTCTGCAGAGCTGTTTATCTTACATTTTTCTCAGATCATTTTCGGGACTGTGTTTGGATCATGCTGTAGTTTTTACCCTTCCTTAAATATATTTTCACAGAGGCACCACCAGCTTGGCTGATGGGCTCAGGTTTGTGCAGAAGCAGGTCCATTTTGGAACTGGCAGTATCTGTCGTGGAGGCAGCCCATGACCTCTTCTCACAGAGGTCACCGCTGCAGCCCACCCCAAAAAAACTTTTGACAAGTAAACCCAATACAGCTTTACACAGCAACCAAATTATAAAAGTATCTATAACTGCATTGCAGTAGCAACTTTTTTTTTCCTGATCATGGTCATCTGATTTTTTTTCAAAATCTGATTAGTCAGTCAAATTGAGAGATTTCACCTCATGGCTAATTACTAAGTTCTTCTGCCAATGAGTGGTAATCAAAGCACAAGGAGTATCATGGCAAGGTTATTACATTCAAAGAGCATTGATTAATATGAAACTAATACGACACTGGGCTTTCACATTAAATAAAAATATGGGCATTTTTTGTCAAAAGCATTTTATGTATTTCAGTCTGGAATGTGGCTGCAATGAACTATACATATTCAATGGATACAGCAATTAAAAAGTCTTCATTAAGTAGGCAAACTAAAATAAATACTATTATAATAAATATCCAGAGCTTTGACGTATCTATGACATTATGTAAAGGATTCAAATATGATGATGCAAAAATGCTTTCTGTAGCTGTATTTTTGGCTGATCAGAGGAGTTTGGGAAACAAAATATTTCCTGGCTACAGATTTTCAATTTTAGTCTTCATATCTTCATCTATAAATAATTATACTCTATTTGACTATCAAATTTGAGATTATACATGCAGAAAGATACAAGGAACAAATTTAATAAATAAACAAAACATTTATTTTTGCAATTCATTTTAAAAATTCATTCTTTGTGCAGTATATTAACAAGTTTGCAGAATGCAACCTTCCATAGCCTCAACAACAGGGGTATTTTTGCTCTTTAATGCTCACTGAGCCACATTCTGAGTGCACTTAACCCAGAGTGAAGTTCTTAGGGAGCTTTAAGTACTTAACCCTTCACTAAGTACTTAATCAGTGCAGAACTACTACAGCATCAAGCTGGCACTGCTTTTTCCTTCATCTTCCTTCAAAATCTAATGCTGGTCTGTAAGCACTTTCAGTGGACTTATAACCTATATGTATTAATTATGTGTCTGCTCAGCCTTTTCAGCATTGTTCCTGAAGCCTTTTCTCTTTCCTCACATGATATGGCATGATGGAACTTTAGTTTGTCCAGGGCCTTACATTTTTGTATTTTAAAAAATCAGTATATGCTTCAGTATCTTCACCCATGCAACATTTTTCCTTCTTGCTCCTCTTACTGGTGCCTTCTGAACTTTCCCAGAGCTGACCACTCACATTCCTTTTCTGGGAAAGAGGTGACCTCCCACTCACATCAGAGTGGAGTAGTTCCATAAAGTAAACTCCCTGCAAACAAATCAAAAAGTTCTATCATTTATAACAAATTACTGACTCTCCTGGCTTTTATTCTTCTGCATCCTTTGTTCTTTGTCCAATTCTCCTACTTCAGAATTCACCCACATGTCCACATCACTAACCCTGCTGTTTCTACTGCTCAGAAATACATGCTAGAATGTGGATGACCCACTTAATTTCCTCAATGAATTCCTGTGGTTTTAACCCTAGCTTTTATTTCAATACTTTCTTTCCTTCAAGTCATCCTCGTTCTCCTCATCCAGCATCCTTCCCTTGCTGTGCAAGAACTAGATAGTGTCCTCTGAGAAAAAAACAGACTAATATTACGTGACCTCACCTTTACTTTGCTCCTTCACTTGGCTTTTCGTTTTCTCTTTTCCTGTCACTTAAGCAGTTTCTCTACTTTGCTTTCTCTCTGACATACACAATGGTTCTACAGGGACTGTTTTCTGACATCAAGAAGTAAAATAAATTTGTTAGGCCACAGCACTTGAGAATTTTAACCCCATTATATATGTATGAATTCTTTCCACAGTTGATTTGACTTTGTGGTTAGTGTCTCAATAATCTTTGCTGAACACTGAACCATTTTTCATTTTTTAATAGTAAATGGGAAACCAGATTGTTTGAAGATGCTGCAGATTCTGCATCATAACAAAACCAAGAATGGAATAAGTTATTCCACCTCATCATTTTTGCTATATGATGCTTATATAAGTGATTTCAGCAGTGCCCAACAAAATGATTGATTAGTAACAAAATACTCAAGCTCTTTAAAAATCATAAAAGAAAAAAAAAAAAGTCTGATTTTCACAACTGTTTTGTCCACTCAGGAATTTTCTAGGCATACAAATCAGACAGGAAGGAGTTGACTTGTCTGTACATGAATGTGCCATTTCAAAATGGTCTAGGCTATCATAGGATGTCTGCTGGCAGATGCAAAACTGTCTTCATGGGAGACCTATGCCATCCGAAGCTGCAGCTGCAGCACTGGCAAATTATTCAACAGAACCTGAAAGAGCACTAGATGTCTATGTTTAGACAGCTGAAAGCTTCTTAGCCTGATTTCAAGTTATTTCTTCAGTTAAGGTCTTTGATGTATTTCAGCAATATATGTATGCTAAGAATAGAAGAAGAAACTCACACCAAATTGGAGCTAACTACAAGAAATCTGTGCTTACACTGAAGACTTCTTCTCCAAGCCAGAACAGGCTGAGTAAATTTCTTGAAGTTACTGCATAGAAAGAAGAAAAGATATTATCCTGATTAAATGTTGGTTCGAGGTGCTCTAAGTCCTTCATCAGCATTGCTCTTTATCTGACAGAGTCGCCCTCTGACTTAATTTCTTTCCCAAAAGTGATTTCCTTCTGGCTTGTTGGAATTCAATTCTCATCTAACCTGTGATTCCTCTGTATTTCTGATGACAGTTTTCATTACCATAATGGGCATTCATTTTGGGATTATATGCTGGGTATCTGCATTTGCCCACAAAACACATACTGAAGTATTCTGGTACTGACATATATTTAACTGTGATTGCTCTAATTCTCTTTCCAGTTTTATGCTGCCAATTTATCTTTTTATGACATATAGTTTGATCATAGATAATAATACTATATTTTTCACTTAATCTGTGCTGAAATTAGCATTATCTTCCCATAATTTATTGCCTAGGGATGTTTCCTGGCCAATCATCTAGAGAGTTGTCATTAAGGATCTCAACAATTTGGTTTAAATTATTATGCAAGGAAATAATATTCTTTTCTTTCTGTGTCTCTTTCCCTTCTCATATTCCATTGCTCTAATTTCCTATTTTAAAGACCCAAAGAGACTCTTCATACCCATTATATATCCAAAATGTTCTGCGAATCCTGCTAAGTCCTTGGTTACATGAACTACTTGGTTTTAATTAGCTTAATCATATTTTGAGGGAGAACTAATGTTTGTTGATATATATATCTTACTCCTTTGAAGTACATCTATGATCTGAATGTCAATGAAATGAAAAGGTATGAAATGCAATGCTATTTACATAATGATTTTGAATTTGAAATAAAAATTCAGAAAAGAACAGTCACAGTGCTTCACAGAGCTCGTCTACTTCTCTTTGTGTGTCCACACTCTAGCAGTACATCCCCATGTCATACATCATTTGTTTTTACCTATTCATTTTTTAAATGCAATATAAAATCCCTTTGCCCATGACTTAAACACTTATAATTTTACATGTTTGAGTTAATTGGCTTATTTTTTAATGGAATCTGGATTTTTATGTTTCCCTTTTTGGTGAGTTGCAGTTTGCCTGCAAGCCAGTTAAGACTGACTGCTCAATTTATTTCTTCCATCAAACAGGAACTCATCCAACTATCTTTATCATAGATGGGGAAAAAAAAATAGTTTTTTATTCAGCTCTCCAAAATCCAAGACATTGTTCTCTCTCTATAGGTCTAAAATCTATCTTTAATTTCCTACTGCTTGTTTTCATCCATGAGAACTTATTCTGCACTGGAGGTCCTGGTTCATTATGATTCCTGTAGGAAAGGCATTTATGTTCCATATAGTATGGTTTAAAATGTAATTTCTTAACTTTGTTAACCCTATAATTAATATAGTTATAATATATTAACCCACAGTTATCAGCTATAGTTAAAGTTAGAAAGACAGAGAGGATCATACAGTATTAGTCCTTCAGATGCTGGAAAGCCTTAGTTTGGGGATGTTGAATAGACCTTTAATGAAGGTGTTGAGCACTGTACAGATCTCATCCATGAAAAAATTACCCCATCTTGGTCCTTTGAGCTCTTACAAGGTTATCTTAAAAGAAAACATAGTTTGTCCTGTGAGACTGAAAAGATGATCATGTGAGAGTTTGTGGCGGCACTTTTACATAAAGGGAAAGTCATGCAGTTAGTGTAGTTGGCCATACCGAGCGGGAGCTGCCCACAGGCTCCTGTGTTAGCCTGGGTGGGCTGTGGTTCTCCTGCAGCCAGGGGACACACACAGAGCACAGCACTGCTGAGGTTCTCCTGCAGCCAGGGGACACACACAGCACTGCTGAGGTTCTCCTGCAGCCAGGGGACNAGCACAGCACTGCTGAGGTTCTCCTGCAGCCAGGGGACACACACAGAGCAGCACAGTTAAGGTTTTCCTGCAGCCAGGGGGTACACACAGCACAGCACAGCACAGGTGTGATGACACAGTGACAGACGTGTAGCATAGAGCAACACAGGCATCACCTGCTCAGCTTAATAGTTCACTGGATCATAAACTCCTCAGTGTGTGGAGTTTCATTAAAGGCATCGTGCATGTATTTTAATCAGTTCTTTACTTCATTCATTTACTTCATATGTTCCAATGTCAGTCCTTATCAGTAACATATGTATCTTTTGATGCTATACCTGAATGTCTCTTAATCTACATATTCCTATTTTACGATAATAAAAGGTGTGTCTTTAAGAACTGAGGCATCCTACGTATTGCCTTATTAGCAAAGTACTAATCACTTGCATTTCGAAGGACATCACTTCAGCTGTGTAGCTACAACAGCTGAGCTTCCTGCACTCTCAGTCTCAGCCTGATAACCATTTGCTCAAAAGATGTATAGGTGTTGCTGTGGAATCACAAATCAGCAAAGCATGGCATCTGTACTGTGATTTTCTTGTTACTCTAAAGCATACATTCAGTAGTGCCAGGATAGGCAGTAAACTTAGTTCCCTTCTTGACTTTCAAAAAAGCAGAAAATCTGCCTTACTTGAAGAAATAAATAAAAAAGATATAACACTGAATACTGAGGAAGTATATGAGAGCTTCTTGTGTCATTTAATATAGTCTATTACAGAGAGGTAACAGATTTTAGAGACACAATTTTCTTTGACTCATTCTTTAATGCTTCATTCGGCTAGACATGATCACTGTCAGTTGAAGCTTTTTAATCAGTTTCTAATCAGTTTAAGTATTTTCTAATCCATAAAAGCTGTAACAATATTAGGAACAAAACCAAGGTATACCTGTTTGATTGTTATTAAATTGTAAATATTTTACCTCAATTTTTCCCTGTTTTAATTTTTAAATGAAGCCAGCATTAAAGGTGACTTAAGAAAAAAAAAAGGAAGTAAAAATAAAGAGAGAGAGAAAATAAGTCATGCATTTCTTCTCTCAACTAAAAACTAAATTGCTGTGGTTGTTATTGGCTATGACTAATTAGTTGAAATTTGGCCAAAAAATTCAATAGATGTTTTCTTGTTCTGAAGTTTTCAGTCATTCTTGCAGAAATATCTCTTTAAAAGAAAATTAATACAATTTATTAACTTATCATTACTGTTCCTGTGCTATTCTATAATTTGGCATATGTCATTCACGCAGACATGCAGAGGAATTAATACTCTGTGACAAGGATTGCCAGTGACCCAGCATAAGCATAAGCAAACAATCAAAGCAAACTTATCATGAAGCCTATAGCAGAAAAGTAACTGATCTGCTAAAAGGAACTGTGGACTGACTGGAAAGTAATTTATCAGCCATGAAAAGAGCTGTGTGTCAATTTGCTTTCTCTGACAAACAAATATTCTTAACCTTTATTTGGTCATCATATATGGAGACTTATCAAAAGTCCCATGTAATGTGTCAGCATTTAACAGTATATTTTGGGCTGAAATACAACCTACTGTAGTTTAAACTGGGTGATATTTCCAGATAGATCATTACCAGCACTTTGTAAAAATTTGTAACGAAGTCTTTTCTAAAGATGTCCTGCTAGCTAGGTCTTGGTACATCTCATATATCTTCATTAAAATAATGCCCCGTGTATCGTGCTGAAACTATGACAACAAGCCAGTGACAGTTTGACATGGTTCAGTGAGTTGCTGACTCCTTCTGAAGCCACATGTGCAGCCTTGCAGTATTGAAAACTTCCCCTGAAGGCTGCCTCAGGGTTGCCTTGGGAAAAACACTATAAACATGTACACCAGTGTTTAAACAAAGGAAAGCTGAATTACTATGCTTTGAGAGTCATTTGTCATCCTGTAATCATTGATCAATACAGAACTTATGATGGCAAATAATAATCTCCATGGTCCAAAACACGAAGGAGTTTGAAATCTGTAACTTGAGATTTTTTTTTTTCTCTTCATCACATTAGGATATGTCCTTGAGGAATGACACATTTTCAAGAACTCCTGCTACAGCTGAAAAAATGTAATGAACCTCTGAAGATTTAATAAACTAAAAGGAAAGGGATAAAGGGTGCATATACAAGAATTTAAAGCATTGAAAGCTCTAACAACAGAGAATTTTTGTTCTTATAGTATCCAGAAATAATAATTTAGGTGTTAAACCCTACTCCTTCTTTTCCACAGGTCAATCTTTTAATTTGATTATTTTGCCCTGCTTTTATTCTGAGAATTGAAATATTCCTCCTTAGACATTTTCCTTTGTTTTGATTATTCACTCTACAGGTTCCCTGACTCGATGTAGGTGACAGTTTCATGACAATAGTGTATGAAGTCTTACCATAAGGTTGTCTCTTCCTATAACAGAGTTGGCAGTACTTCCTATTAGTGGTCTCCACTAAACATTTGTATGTCTCTGAGCTCTATGATCATTTGTCTGTCCATTATATGTCTAGGTTTAAATTTTGTTAGTTTAACACAAAAACAATAAAACAAAAGAAGCAAACAAAAAGCTTGCTTCTATCAGTCTTTGGAGGTTTCAGACTAACAGATGGCTTCAAATTTCACTGCAAAGTGAAATTTGAGTTATCAACGCAGATTGCACAAAAAAATTAAAGTAGATTGCACCAGAAGAAAAGTTATTTTTCTCACCTGAGTCTAGAATATAACATCTTTCTTATCCTTTGTCTTTCCTATGACAAAGCAAATGTCAGTTCAAAGTCTAATTCCCAAAAAAAGGCAGCAAATTGAAAGTATCTTGTGTTCCATTGATACAAGTTAACAACACTACATCCAGTCAAAATTACTTCTGTTTCAAAAGCAGGCTAAAACAGACACAGTAGTACGCTCAGGTTTTATGTCACAACTGTTATCCTGACTGGTTTCCAGACAGATTAAGAGATAATAGTTTGACTATCTGGGATCCACAGCCCATAGGTGAATTACTGATTGAATTTTAGTACAAGACGTAGGAATCCTTCAAATAATGCCAAGAAATTCTGGTGAAGTATACCATAAACAATCTCTATGAACTTATTTGTATCTAGCAATGGTGCATAGATAGATTCACTTCCAACAGGCTCTGATAACAAGAGAAGAAATTACATAAATACACTAGTTATTTTATCTTATTTGATGGTATTTCTAATGATAAGATAATCAGTTCTGTGTTTGGAAAAACAGAAAACAAAACCAAACAACAAAAACCCTTTATCATTTACCTCACCCTTTTACCAAAACATAACCAGTTGGTAGTTGTCATGCATGCAGAAAATTCTAAAATTTCAATAGTTCTAACTGTTTTGAAAACAGTGAATTGGTGATATTTGATGATTTAGTTCAATGACAGAACTTTAAATGTATTAAGCATGAAATCTGATACTTATAAGTACTCTAGCAGTGTAGTCTTAATTTTTCAGATATTTCTTCTTTTTCTATCCAGAAATGTCACAATTGATTTAGAATTTTCTGTGTTTGTTATTCTTTGCTAGAATTATTTTAAATGACCTGGAGCTACTGCTTGACAGAAATAGCAATTTTGGTAAAGGAGCATTAATAACCCACCTTTAGAAGTGATCTGACTATCTGTACATTGTGCAGGTTATTGCATTATATGGAAGTTCTAATGCTTCTTAGAACAAGATTAAAAAATTATACAGGGCAAATAACTACAATTTTCCCTTCTGTATTGAGACAGAGAAAATGTCTTGCCACTGTGATGTTTGAGTGTTTTGGTATACTCTTTGAAGAAAGTGATCTTTGAAAAGTTATTAATACATTTTTTTACCCTAAATAAATTTTAAAAATTAAAAAAGTTACATTGATGCATTGACATTAGGATGGGGGATGCCAGAACTTGGAAAACATGGATCACTCAAAAAAGTAATAAAAATTTTGAAAGGACTAAAGCCACTTGCATTTAAAAAAAGAAATTGATTTTATCTAGAGTTTGCAAATATTGGAAAGAAATAGAAGGATGCATTACTGCCAATTTGCTTTGCCCCTATCAGTCATCTGGGCAGTGATGAAGTCAGAACTGTAATATCTGTGAGATTATACAGGTTTTGGCTATTAGGGAAAAAAAACCAAACCCACAAACAAACAACAAACACAAAAAACAAAAACAAACAACACTAAAAATAAACCAATAAGCAAAACTAGAAAAGTGGATTCATGAACATAAAAATGTGGGTTTCAAGGGGTGACTGGAGTTTCAAATCTTTTGTTATTGTTCATGTCATAGAAAATACTACTAATCAGATTATACTTTGTGTATAATGATTGACTGCTTGAGAAGTACTTTAGGATAACCAAGTAAAGGGAATATTATAATTTCCTGTAAATATAAATTAATGTATGTTGTACTGAAAAACTTTCTGTAGGTTGACAGTGGTTTAAAAGCCTGTTTGTGCTGCTAAACTGGAAATGCATTCTTTATCTTTGAAAAAGAACAACAAAGCCACAGCCTTTGGGTCCTCACAATCAATGAAAAGTCACTGATGCAAAAATAAACTTTTAAATTGAAAAAGGGACAAAGACATCAACTACAACAGAAAAGAATGTATCCAAAAATGAAATGCACAGTTAAAGAGGAAAACAAACATTTTAACCCAAACATTGCAGACAAAATTATGAAAACATAGTGTCAACATACACAAGGTAGAATGTGTAATTTCCAGAATACAATTATTTGTTCTTGTACTTCTTTGTATAACCAATGGTCCATGCAATGATAGGATATATAAAGGCAAAAAACTGTTTGTGCCTTTCTATGGTAATTTGAATTACATTATTTGCATACAGACTGAAATAGTGTTTGACAAAGCAGTGCCTACCCATTGATAGGTGCCAGTGAATGACTTGAGACCCTGATTAGAAAATTTAGAAAAGACATTTAAAAGATCTATCTGGAGATTAATATGGTCAGACACCTATTTCAGATCCTGACTTTATTCTTGAATGGGTGTGATGAGTTCCTTGGGAGGCTGGACCGTTTTTCTTTGTTTATCCTATTGTACATCAATAAGCACATTCAATAACCTCTTTTTCAAAATTCATAAGTCTGATTTCTAGTTTATAAATACAAATTCTAACCTAGCAATTGTTTTAAGAATCTTCTAGAAATGTATTTTTTCTGTCTCAGGAGGGCTATGAGGTGATTATACAGAGAAAAGAGAAAAAAGTTCTGTTATATATGCATGATAATTACTGATTCCAGGGTAGTGAGTTCATGGTGAAACAACATGTATTTCTGATCTTCCCTCATCAAATAGCTACAAAGTTTTAACAAATGTGGTTATAATTAGCTAGAATTAAAGAATAAGCAAAACAATGCTGATGGAGGATGCAAATTATAACATCTAGAAGGTCCTTTAAGTGCAGCTATATTGTTCAAGTCTAAGTAGGCACTGAAAATTAGGAAAATGTCTTCCCTGAACATGAGCTAACATATCTTTTATATATTTGTAAAATGAGTTGATATAAAGTAAATTATGATTCATGTAACAATAGAAGTAATACATAGCATGTGGGGTGATGAGAAGGAATAACCGCATTTGAACATTTTTAAGTGATACTATTGATCAGAAAAAAAGTGGCAGACTTTCCTTTCTGAAAGGATATGAAAACTGCTGGCTGGAAGTAAGTGGAAATTTTTAAAAAACTTTTACATAGCACATCACAGTTTCTGTTTCCAGGGAAACCTCTTTCTTTATAACTGCTCCCAACAGCCCCACCATTAGGAAAACAGTTCTCAGGGACATTGAATATTAAGGAAGGAATCAAGGGTGAGCTGAGAGAATAGTAAGAAAATGTCCTAGGGTTACTCTATGATGCTTGTATCCCCA
>WAAE01005390.1:265897-281598 GCA_013400495.1 Nicator chloris | reverse complement strand
TAATAATATAATCAAATATATATAATATAATATTAATCAAATGCTGGAATGGACTTTCAGTCAATATTGTAGAATTTCAGTCCTTGAAGAAATTCAAAAGCTGACTGAGCAAGATGTTTTAGTTGAAGATGCTTTGAATGAGAAGTTGAATTAGTAGACCTCCAGGGATCACTTTCAACCTGTCCTTCAGAGAAGAGGAGCAAAGACCAGCAAATGGCAATAATTTACCATTGCAGATCTGCTCAAACCCTTAGAGAGCTCTAGTGCCAAAGATGAGTCACCTACACATTTCAACACTGAAAGATGGCAGCTGAGTTTTCATTTGAGAACTGCAAGTTTCAATGAAGAACCCTAAGGTCTGAATATCATTTGAATCTGGTTCTTAATAGTCAACTTAAAAAAGAATGGATCTGTTTCAAAGAGTGTAGGCTTCTCTCCTGAAGATATGAAAGACGTAAGAGGATGATTGATCAGGATTGCTTTGAGGGACGTTTTCTTTCCTGTTGTCCTAAGACAAGATTGGAGGTTGTAGGAAGTGGCAGATATTTTGGAGTGGCCTTATTGTTTTCAGGACTTTAAATTATTGTTTTCCTTTGTGAGTTTCCTATCTGTTAATAGTTAATGCATACTTGTAGCTAGTGTACATGATTGCATTTGGAACCTTTTTGGAGTTAGATGATAGTTGTCTTTTAACTGGTGTTAATTTCCACTTTCAGACACTCCACTTAACTTCAGCATTAGCAAAACTATATGAGAAGGTGATGTTGCTGCACTCTGTGTTGTACAGGGTTTTAAGTGTAGGTATGCATTACAAGAATAATTGTATAGAATGAAAATCTAATATACATTAGTATTTTGTTAAAAAGTATGCACATTCTACACATAGTGCTTGGGAAGAAAGTCATTATCTCTTCATGACTGATCAACTTCTATCCATTATATAAGAAAACTTTTTGTGTCACTAAAAATAATAAACATGATACATACTTTATTGGAATATATGATTTTTCCTTCTTCTAGTGTAATCGTTCAGTTTTGTAGCAGCTTCCACAGGTATTGGTAACAGGACAAGTACAAGTGAGTGGAAAATTGTAATCCTTATATTTAAGAAAAAAATCCTCCTTATTTTTAACTTTTGGTAACTTGAAAATGTTTCTCGTATTTTGTCTTAAATACAGCATTTAATCATTAGTTTGATAATGCCTCTCTCTCTATGATAAAACAGTTAGAATATAGACCTTCTTCCTTTCCTCAGTGGTATGTTTTAACAAATCAACATGCTGACTTATATTTTATTAGAATTATGGGGAAGGGGAAATGAGATTTGCCAAATGGGGAAGGAAAAAATATTTATCAGATTTCAACACTTGGATTAAATTATATCATACTCTCTAAGAAAAAAATATGTGGCTCTTCAGTTTTGGGGGTTTTTTTAGAAGAGGTTCTATGATCCAAAAACCATGCCATATTCAGTCCGTATACTAAAAGCATCATTCACATGCTGGTCACGAGAATATGAATCTATAAAAAAACGTTGTCACTTATAAGTCTTTTTCCCCGTAGTTAAAAAAATAATTTCTATTTTATTAGCTTTGAAATTTCAAGATTGGAATCTTTTTATAAGCAATAGTTTAAAACCTATGATATAATCTGAAAGCTATCAAACAAACAATCTTCCTAATGTGCCAGAACATTGATTACATAAAAATACTTTATTGCTTCTTAGTGAGTATTCATAAATGGTGTATATATGGTTGGTATGCATATGCACAGTATGAAAAAACATTGTAAAAATACAGCTTTATATTTATGGAAGATTTGAAAAATAAATTTCTCCTTTCTTCCTCTTTTTTCCCCTTAATTTTTAATTAATGCCTATTTAATGACTATTTATATTATCTCGGTATAATTTCTGTTGTGGCGATGTCTCTGTAGAATCATTGATATTTCCTCTAAAATGAGAACTGGAAGACAGTCTATATTAGCCAATAGTTTACTTGATCATGTCCTGGAATATCTCTAGCCTTCAGTCAAACTCATTGAATTTCTCTCCTGTTTTAGAATGTGTAGAGGCAGCTGGTAGGCCTGAAGTCATGGTCAATGGGGATCTAGCCAAAACAGTCAATATTATCCGTAAAGTGAGTCAACTCATTTTAAAGCAGACATCTACTTTTAGTCAGATGAATCACTCTCTAAACTTCATTGATGTAGGTATGTCAAGGTGGATGAGATGGATCTCACCCTCACATTCCCTTGATATTTCTCCTCACTTGTTTGAGAGTGAATTGAAACACTTAAAAAGAAGTTTACAGTGCAGTTTGCATTGCATTTGCAATTGGGACAACGACTATCAGCCTTGCTGAGTTAGGTGTAAGTTACCAACCTGATAATGCCAGCTGTGTATGGGGACTCTACTATGTATGAACTGGTCATGGTCGATACATGAATCAGTGGTGCATTCAGCATTTCAATGCACTAAGTGCCTTCAGTGTTCTTACTGAAAAATGGCTCAAATGAGAGCCATATTTGCACTTTAGCAAGCTTGCTTTTCAAAGCTCCAGAACTTTTAGATGAAGTTGGCTGACAGATTCTAAACAATTTTCCAAGTGTTGTACCAAATCCATCTCGGGTACAAATTCTGACTGCATGTCATTATATAATGCATGCTAAGTTCTGTCTGTGAATTTGTTTACTGCCATGTGAACGGAGGAACAACCTCATCTTCTTATTCTGGACCTCCTACCACTATATCCCTTCTCAGGAGCAGAGAGAAACTTGAAAAGATTGGGTTGAAGTTGCAAACATGCGTTAGATAAAGGAGAGAGAAAGGAGAGAGATGAAAGATAAGTCTGATGAATCAACACGTACAGGAAAGGGAAAAATGACCCTGAACTTCTAAGCCATGTTGTTTTCTCCAAACAGTGTGCCATTTTCTGTCTCTGTCCCTCATCTCACTTGGGTTGTTTGTGTAATGCCCAATTCCACGTTTTCCTTAGCATGTTTTTGACAGGTTGGTGAAAATGACAGGAGTGGATGGTCCAAAGCAGTGGCAAGCAGATGTAGGTCCTTATAGCAACCACTAACACCATGTTTTGGCACAGATGGAGTGGTCCTTGAAGGCTTTGTCTTGCAGATGAAGATTAGAGAATAAATTAGCAGAGGCATTAAATGTAAGAATTGATATCCTGTTTGGTTGTCTGGGTTTTCTTTTTAATAATCTGAAGCAGCATGAATTGGGATGGGAACTACTCTTTCCTCTGGAGTTGTGTCAACAGGCAGGTCATGAAAAGAATGCTTGTACCCCCACTTACTCTGCAGCTGAAATGCTGGAGCAAGGTTGTTTGTTCCTCTGCTCTGCATCACACTGTGTAATTCTGGATGCCCTTTGCCTGGAGGAAGTCACAGCCCAGCTCAAGGTTCAGAGGCTTCCCTAGCAGTGTGGGAGGAGAAGTGGGAGTGGATTTCACTGAAACCTCTGATCAGGAAGCTGCCCAAGCAAGCTAGTGAGGAATGGCTGCATTCCAGGGGAGTTTCCTACTTGCTGTGCCACCTGGGGCATGCTGAGAAGCGTATCCTGGCCTGTGCCAAGTGCTCTTGTCTTCAGCTGCCTTTTTCCAAGCTCTTGATGGAGGGGTTGTGCTTCAGCCTGCAGATGAGGGAGGGTGGGAGCTTCCTGTAATGGGAATCTCATTTAGGCTTAAGAGGTGAGCTAGCAGATATCAAGGGCTGTCAAGATAATAAGGATAAGATTCCTAGCCTTATGGCAAAAGTTTTGGTTCATAAATGTAAGTACCAACAACATCTCACTGGAGATGGTGAAGATCTGCAGTACGAACCTTCTAAGAACTGGTGCCAAGTAAAAAAAAAAGTCTCATATCTCTGCCTAATTCCAAATTCACAGGTTAAACAGGTTGTACACTTGCAGGAATATTTTTCACTGCACGAATTCAGTAGGCTAGTTCTGCACCTGCAGGAAGCTGATGTGCTACTTGCCTTTTCCCTGGTCTTTAACTAATTGCAATTTTAAAAACATTGCTTTACAATGTTCTTAACATGGGCTTTGTTGTAAGTAAATGTTACATCCTGTTTACATGGTCACATCCAGTAAAACCCAAATATTGAAAGCTCTGCAAATTCATCCCATCCATTTTATTTAGTTACATTATATGCATTCAATCTATTTAAAAATTAAACAATGTTAAAACAATTTGTTACTGTGGTTTAAGCAAAACTTTGTGTTCTTTGTCCACAATCTTGTCTACTTTAGAAATTTTCCCCATTCCCAGGAAGAGATTTGAAAGAAAGAAAAAAATGGTAGGAAATGTGAGCTTGCTTCTTTATTGTTGGTGTGTAAATATCTTTATGGAATTAATTTTATGAAGACAGAAGCCTGCTTACACCAAATAATTTTATGGGCAGAACGGAACTGTTACATACATAGAATAAAAAGGCATGCCAAGTGCCAGTGTTTCAAAAGTAAAGTCAAATTCAGATAGGAATGGTGTCGAAATTTTAAATAATGTAACTACCATCCTGTATCCATCTTCAAATAAGAACTCAAACATAAATATTGCAGTCATTACCTAAAGAAAGTCTGTGGTATTTGTGTGGATGCGAGACCAAAGTAGGTAACCTAGCAGCTTTATCTACCTCTGGAAACTTTTACTGTATGTCCAGCCAAAACCTATTAAAAGGAGGAAATTTTCATAGTGAACAAGCTCTATTTTGCTATGCTGTATGTGGAGACACCGCACTTCTGCTAGCTGAATGTGGTGGAATAGCTCATAAGTAGGCTACTCTTCTCATGTGACCAACTTTGCTGATGATGAAACACGCATTTTCTAACAACAAATAAATCTTGAGGCTGAGACAGCTTTCTATGTTTTTCCACCGCTATGTATTTGTCTACCAATGTCTCCCCAACTTCCGCCAGTCTGCTCTAATACCTGTCCCTGTGTCTTGCTCTGATTCTCCTAATTTGGTTTATAAGGTTGTTCATCTGGGCTCCTGTTTAACAGCTTTTTATTTAATAAAGCCTTGACCTACGAGCTCAAGGCTCCAGTCATTTTGCCAATCACTTTGTGTTCCTCCAGTAATATCGCAGTCCTTATCTGTATTCTTACATAGCCAAGACAAGCTGATTTTCTCTCTCACTATCACATTTATCTCTTTCTGCCTACTCAATTCTTCAGCATTCTTCATTCAAAGTTTTAGCAGCTTTGTCTCTAGGCTTGCTCTGATTTATTTGTCAGGTCAGTCACAGCTTGCTCTGTAGAAAATCTTTTCATGAGATTTTACATCTCTCCCATTATGGTCTCCTGACTCCCACCCTTCACTGATCACATTATGTGCAGTATTTTAAGTGTCTTACCTCTGGCAAAGAAAAAAAGGGAGGCCATGTTAAGTACCTAATGTTGGATAGTTGATGGCAGGAATAACCTCCAAAGTTCCTCTATAATCACTAGGAAAGAAAGTAGATGTCTTTGAAGAGATGGTTCATAATAGCAAGACAGCTTCTTGAAATTAACAGTGTGTGTAGTCCTTAATATCAAAGTTATCGGAATAACTATAAGCAAATGTGACAATTCCTCAATAGGTTGAAACCGCTTCTTAAGCCTGATGTACTGTTCAAGTCTCATGGCATTGTTCCTGAAATCCCCAGTATTCAATGTAACCTGAAATATCAAACACGTTTAAAAATAGTGATTATATAAAACATCTGCTACAGAAGTTTTTCAAATTAATGCAAATAGAAATAGCAATACCCTCTTATTTATGACCAAAATCCTAGAGTCACAGTCATAACTCTTAACAGTGGAATTGATATCATCATTGGTGACACAAGTATTCATTCCTTAGTGCTCCAGGAATGACCAAATAGGCTGACCTTTTGTCTCACATAATGAATATCTTATGTAATCCTTGAGTGGCTCCACCTATATACAACAGAATTTATTGCTAAAACTACTGTAAGAACAAAATAAATGAGAGCATGTTGAATGTCGGGATCCTGCTCTCAAAAGCACGGATATTTTTCTCTTGGGAGAAGAGCAATTAAATGAGGGAGGACAGAGAAGAAGAAAGAAAGAAAGGGAATAGATGTCTCACATGCATGTCTTATTTAAAACTTTAAAATGCTTTAATACAACAGGAGATCTAAAATCTACACACCAAGATAGGGTTTAATAAGGCGTTGTTTATAGAGCTGACAGCTGTTTCAAGGAAACCAAGTAGTCTCTTTGAGAAGTAGGGCTTAGGAAATCATGCTGTTGTTCAGAATAGCTGGTGAGGTGGGCTTATGTTAAGGGGCTATTTTGTCAGATTCAACAGAACTAGTTGTAAAATCACAGCCTAATCCTGAATCAGCTATTAAAACCTGCACCAGCTGTTTTTGGTCCAGTCACTATCACTTCCTGCTCCTTCTTCCTCCATCTACTCCAGCTGTCATCCCAGAGGCTCATACCTGCTTGTGTTTTCATGAATCTGGAAATATGCTCTTACAGGCAGATAAACAGCACTGAGGGAAAGACTTCATAGGAGTTTCACTCTTAGTGAACACTAGAAAGCTCATAGAAAGTGTGATGCAAACAAACTTGAATCAGTTTGTGTTTTCTTAGATGTTTGATCAGTCAGGCTTAAGGTACAAATCCAAAAGGAAAACAAGCTTCCTTAGATTGATTTTCACTGAACTATGCTTTAATTAATCTGACTTTCAACTTCGGTTTCCATCAGGACAATTGCTAGAATGAGAGCTTTGGTATCCTTCTCCTGGTAGATGATTAGCTTCATTATTTAAATAATCAGATGAAATCTGGGACTAACAAATCCTAATTTCATACTGAATTATAACACCATATCCAGTTTTAGGCACCACACTTGAGGAAAGAAGACAGTCAACTGGAAAAGGTCCAAAGGAGAGTGACAAAAAAGACAGACATAGAAATTGTCACCTAAAAGAAAAAAAAAAAGATATAAATTATGTTGACGGAAAAGATAGAACAAAGACAATATAATACAAGAGGTTGCTCCAAGGAGGAAAAGAACAATCTATTTCATTTGCCTCTGTTTGGTAGAACAAAAAGTAATGGGCTAAATTACAGCAGGGAAGATTTATTTTTAAAATTACAGAAAACTTTAATGGTGAGGATAGGGAATAGATTGCTTGGCAAGCCTTTGGAGTTTCCATCTCAATTGAAGATCTTTTCAAGATCAGAGTACTTGAAAAACTGCTTCCTGCAGGCAGGAGGATGTATTAGGTGTCATCTGGAGGTCCCTTCTAGTTCTTCTGTATATTTTATTCTTGTAGTAAAACTGTAGTTTAAAAGATAGGATTCATGTGCGCTTCTTACACTATCTTCTTCGTGTCTTCAAGCAGTAATAAAATCCTTCTATAGAAAAGAGAGTAAACAATGCTGCTACTCCAGTGATCTTGTAATGAAAAATGGAAATACATCTTGGAACAAAGTACTTTTTCATATACCTTTGTTTAGATAATTGCACAGAAGTACTTAGAAAGTTGGCTGTAATCAGATAATGTGATAAAATTCATTTGTTTAAAAGTACTTTTTTGGGACCTGTTACTCTTGTACTGAATGGTATCACTGTAGATCACTCATGTGGGAACTCCAGAAATCAACTGAATGCTCTAATTACATTCAGAACGCTAAATATAATTTTAGATTTTTATTTCATCATTCCTTCTATTTTAGAGATTTCATTTAACTGGAAATAGTAGAAGTAGCACTTCAGTTCTCAAAAATTGTACATATCATGCAAAATCCATTAAAAATCTAAAAGGATAAAGTGTAGACACTTCAGAGATAACTTTAAAAGTCCTTATTTCTGTATTTGCAGTTGAGCCTTCTAGAATAAAATGGTTGGGCCAGGGCGGCTGACTGACGACTTGTAAATCACGATTCTCAAACACATACACAAAGTTTAGAATTGATTTATTTGTTTAATTCTGGGCATTTTTTTTTTTTCAAATTATAACTTAAATGATATGTACCATTGATACTTTTGTCATTGAAGTAGCTATTTTCGGGTCCAATGATAGGTGAATTTAGGTGACTTTGCAAGCTGCAGCAGTAGAAATGGATGAACTGTAAAGGTGGAGGCACTTCCTAAATGAACGGAGAAATAAGACAAAATTTTAGAGGCTTCACTAGAGTGTAAATGCTAGACTT
The DNA here is from genome assembly GCA_013400495.1 of Nicator chloris. Classification (NCBI taxonomy): domain Eukaryota; kingdom Metazoa; phylum Chordata; class Aves; order Passeriformes; family Pycnonotidae; genus Nicator; species Nicator chloris. The sequence goes on along the minus strand of WAAE01005390.1, from coordinate 273,412 downwards.
GGATACGTATGTTCCTGCATACATACATGCCCTGTAGATTTCAGCATAGGGTAGAGGTATCTGAAGTTAGCTTTAAATAAAATTGCTCAGTTATTAGAAGGGATCTGACCTCAGTAACAAGCCACTCTGTCCATAGATGTTACTGGCAAGATCCTCTGCCTTCTCAAAATCGTGTAGCTTCTACTTTTAGGAGTCAATTGCTTAAAGCAAGATGAACAGGACATTGCCACTGGTATTTTTCAGACTGTGACTTACAGCAAATTCCTGGGATATACTAAAACATTGAGTGTTAGCAAGGCAAAAACTTCTTGTTATCCATAAAAAAGATAAACAGTGGCCCAGCCCACTGAAAACTGCACCATTCAGCAACTTGTTGCTCTACCTAAATTTTCCATGTCTGTAGCTCTTGAGAATGTGTTCATATGAAAAACACATTAAAATTAAAATGAGTTTGATAAACAAACCATCAGTTTTTTAAACTGAGAAGCTTGAAAGGAAATAGTTTCTAGAAGCAAAAATCTTCACAGATTTTTGTTACATTTTTAAAATCAGTACCTCTATTCTGGGTATTCATGTTCTCTAATGGAGCTCAGGCACATGTTCAAAGTGGTTTTACAGGTACATATCCTTACATTCAGTAGACACAATAGATTTTAAACAGTTTCGTAGCAACAGATGATTAATTATGACCATTAACCTAGATATGTGAGTATCAGTTTGGCACATCCTTAATGGTCTGTAGTGGTCTATGGGTAAAAAAAAATTCTTTCTCTTCATCTGAGTACTTTCCCAAGAGGTACTTCTTCAGTTTTGGTTTTGGCTCTGATTTTTTCCCCTACACTTTGTTTTACAAAGCAAATTCATGTGAATTCTTGCATTGAGGAAAAAAATTGTACCCGAGAGCTTTGTTGTAAGAACATTTACTACAAAAAATACTTGTTTCTCTGAAATGTAGTAGCCGTAGTATATCCTATCAGGTAATCAGAAATTTTAAAAGTTGAATATATACCTTGACAGCAGCTAAACAGATATTCCTAAATAGCAGAGATTTTTAAATGAATGTTGCTATACCCATTGGAATTTAGAAAGGTGTTTTCATTTTCTGATTTTGTTATTAAATCCTTCTGTGCTGCTGGGACATGTCATAGCTCTTCTGTGAGACAGAACACTATTAGTGGCATAGTAGAGGAGGAACCCACTGCAATACCTGATGATGGAGCTGACACAAAGCCTTGGGAAGAGGAGAACCCAAGCATTCTGGGAAGTGCAGAGCTGGGATGTAAGGATCAGAGCTGGGGTGCTGTGTTCCCCAGAGCCATAGATATCTTGGCAGCAGACCAGTTGTGTCAGCAGAGGCTTTTGCTGCAGGCACAGCGCTTGCTGGAGGAAGGCAGTACATCTTGGAGGGAAGGACACCACCTCTCAGAGTGGCGTAAATTTGGCATAAGTAGCTCACACCCTCTGCTCTTACAGAACATTGTGTCAGCATGGTGAGTAGTCTAGGGGTCATGATTTACTTACCCCACACATGTGCCTTTGGTGATGTAGTTATGGAGGAAGATTTTTGCAGCACACATGTGGGCTTATTTCCATCCCTGAGATTCAGCTACGGTGTACTATATAGTAACAGAAACCCATGTTTTAAAAATAGTGCTTTAATATAGTGGCACCCTACATAACATTTCAGACTGATTATATGGGGATGCATATTTGCGTGAACCTTAATGAGACTTACAAAAGCAAGTGACAAATTTTAGGAAAAATTGGATTAAGTGGATTAATTCTCCATAATCAAGGTTTGAGACTAGTATCTTTTAGACTGGATGTTTGCACTATCACCAATGTATTTGTATAGAAGTGACTCCTAGAGGTATGAAACAAATTTCAAAAGCCAGCATTTGCCTTTACCAAAACTTTGGGTTGTGTTTCATTTTGCTTTGTGGTGATATCTTGTACTCCTGCAAAGCCAGTGGCCCCTGTGCATTCTTCTGTAAGACACCTGTGATGAACTGTATTGGTGCAGTTCTTCTTCCTAATGATGGGGCAATACAATGCCAAACTAGTCTTGCTTAATGTGTGGGACAGGCAGAATGACGTTTGATTCTCTATTATCTGCCCTATATGCAGTCTTCACAGAAAAAAACGTGAAAGGGTGGTTTTGGATTCTGGTCCGTTATTCCCCACATCTGTGGTCACAATGCCTTCCCACCTCCCTCAGTGATATCCAGAACTTCATAAATATTAAAAAGTTTGTGGATTTCAAATTGTCCTCCAATCTGGGGTTTATTTTCCACATAGCTTTAGGGAAATCTGCATTAGACAGAACAGATAATTTATGGGTGGTGGAACTGGTGAGTCCTAGACCCTTTCAGGTAGCTCAAACCACACTTTGAAGCTCTTTCTTATCTCATCGACATTTCTCAGAACCGCATAATGGTTGGGGTTGGAAAAGACCTCTTGAGATCCTCTAGTCCAACCTTCCTGCTAGAGCAGGTTCACCTGGAGCAGGTTGCACAGAATTGTGTCTAGGCAGGTTTTGAATATTTCCTTGGAAGGAGACTCCACAACCTCTCTCTCTGAGGAGTCTGTTCTATTGCTCTGTCACCCTCAAAGTAAAGATATTTTTCCTCAAATTCAGATAGAACTTACTGTGTTTCAGTTTGTGCCTGTTGCCCCTTGTTCCCACCACTGGGCACCACTGAACTGAGTCTGGCCCCATCCTCTTGACACCTGCCCTGAAGATTGTTATGTGCATTGATCAGATCCCCTCTCAGTTGTCTCTTCTTCAAGCTAACCAGGCCCAACTCTCTCAGCCTATCCTCATAAGAGGATAGCATTGCTCTTGAATAATGCTCCATTCCCCTTGTCACCGTTATAGCCCTCTCCTGGACCCTCTCTAGTAGTTCTTGTCTTTCTGTTATCTTTGTCATTCTTGATTTGACATCAAGTATCTTATTGCACATAGGTTTCTCTGCTTGTTTGGGGAGGCACGTGTTTGTGTGTGTGTGTGTGTGTGTGTCTGTGTCTGTGTCTGTGTGTCTGTGTGTGGCTCAGGTTAATTCATTTTTTCTTGTTTTTACTTGATCACCATCCACACCTATTCATATCACACACCACGTTTTGTTAGTGGCCACCATGTAGATGAAAATGATCTGGGCGTTTAAGGAGCCTGCCTGTACTAGACACTTCATTGGCTGTCGTGAGATAATGAGGGATTGTCTTGGCTTAGCAAAAGGTATTTGTTAGATGAAAAAAAGACAGTAAAACCTTCTAAAAGTTAATGTGTTGGATTTATATGACTATAGAGGATCATGAGAATGCTTTGGTCATTAGCAGTAAGGAACTTTTAATGAGTCATTTTTGGAAGTTAGGCAGTTTGGACTACGATTTTAATACCCTTAGTGAAGTCATCATGTTTTTAAAATAATTTAATAAGTTTGTTATGACCTTAATACATTACTAAAATAGAATTATGTAAAAATAAATGAATTTATGTTGGACTGATGAAATAAGATATTCTAGAAGAGCATTGGAATACACAAATCTATAAGCAAAACAGTTCCTCTTTTAGTATGCTTAAGAAATAATCCTTCAGTTTTTTTCCCAAGATGACACCTTTGATTCTGTGGATCAACTTGTCCTGTCAGTGTAAAAATGCTGTATCTTTAAACCATTGTTGGTGCTGTGGTTTAGGAATGGCATTTCTCAGTTTAGTGTTCCCGTTGAAACATTCTAAACCATGTGCTGCTTGCTCATTTCCGTTCCCCTCTCCCTCCCCTGTGGCGGGATGGAGAGGAGAATTGGAAGCACAAAAGGTAAGCATCATGGATTGAGATAAAAACAATTTACTGGAAACAGCAATGAAATTTAAAAAACACCCCTACAACAAACTGTAACAGTAACAATACCAAACATGAATGCTCACCACATGGAACCCCAACAATACCCAACCACTCCCTCCTTCACACTGTGTGACCCAGAAGCGACCCCTTTCCCCACCCCTGGGAATCAGGTGGTACAGAACAACCTCTGGGTCCTGCCAAAGTCCCTCTTGGTTACTGCAACAACTAACCCTGTCCCTAGCCAGAACCAGGACAAATACGGATGAGAAACCTCTTGCAATGCCCTACTTCCAGTCTCCTTCTGGAGTTATTTTTAGTGAGCAGGGACACATGCAACTAGCAAATGTATCAAGTGTCCATTAAACTTCAAACAATTTTGGTTGGATCTGGTGGTCAAAAGTCTTTAACATCTCTGTGACTTCCACTAGGTATGGTTTAAATTGTCCAAGAGATTGAAAAATTACCAGGGAAATTGGGGTAATAGTTGAGTAAATGGATAATGCACCTGCAAAAGCCTCATTTCCTTAGGACATTATACAACAAAATGAAAAATGTGCTGGATGGGGACATCTTCAATATTTAGCAGTATAGATGTTCTGTTTCAGTTGTTAATCTTACTGCTAGTTTGTGGAGAGAAGTTAAGTTTGCTTAACAGGAAATATTGCTAATCAGTCTTCATCATGCTTGGCTTTTTCTTTGGAAAACAAATAAGAGTTCAACTGAAAATATTCTATCTCGATTTATCTGTAGTTAGCATTTCTGATCAGAACATCCAGTTCTTTCTTCTCTCTTTCCTTTTAAAATTATGTTTTTATTTCAACCACTTTCTACCAGCAGGCAAAGCTGCTGTTACACTGTACCCAGCTGTGAAATCAATATGATTTTCATTACAAAGATAACAGAAACTCTCTTAGAAAGACTGTGAATTGCCAAAGGTCAAATAACAGTCAGTGGCACAGCGTAGAATTTAGATGCACTAATTAAAAAATCCTGTGGTATAAATATATTAATGAAATGCTCCCTGAGAAATGTTTACATTTAAGATGGCAACAATTTTAAGATATTACATTGTTTCTTTAATTACTACAGTTCATGTAAGTCACATCAAAATGTGATGGCTTTTTTCTCTGCGTTTATGATAATTTCTTATAAAAATAGGTATTAGCTTTTGTTTCTTTGTTTAATTCACAAATATTTGAGCTTGATTAGACTAGAAAGTGTAACAGGCATAGAAGACAGAACATACCTAGTAAGTTTTCTGTCATATTGAACTCTAAAAATTACACATACACCAAATGAATGGGTGCATCAGTTATTTCTGTGATATATGACTTCATTAGAACAAGAGGAAGTGCACCATCAAACTGAAAGCAATACTTGAGTCTTTCAGCCAAAGCAGCCAGTTCTATTGAATTAAAATCAGTATTTTGAAATAAGTGTTATTACTCTTCCCAAGATCATCCTTGATCTCTTCTTTTCAACCTCAATTTTTCCAGCAGTTCTCAGCAGTTAAGTTACATTTGTCTTGTTACAAATGAAAATATCAGGAAATAAATTATTTTAGTACTTGCATTTGTTTGATATCCCTCTCTCACATCTCTATTTTTATTTAAATTCTGTCTTTTTTATGCCATGTGCTAAAACAGTAAACTCAGATTGCCAGTTATTGTGGGTTTTAATAGAAAATTTCCTCACCTTACAGCTGAGGGGTTTTTGCGTTACTGTGCTCCCTCTGCTGGATAGAGTCTGCTAATTTTTTGTTCACTAAACTGTACTAGTACTCATGTTCTGTAAACAAGCAATCACACTGCCTTAAAGAAAGGTATAAAAAGTGGGAATGTGTCATTTTGATCTCAGATAACATGAAAGGTGATATTGGGAGGCTAGGAAAAATCCTATTGTCGCGCAGCTCAAAAAGCCTTCAGCAGACATTTGAGGAATAATAATTTACTATCTCTTAAGCAAAACCAGATGGACACTAAATAATCTTGTTTCATTTGTATAACTTAGAGAGGGTGATGTTGCTTCTCATACTTTAGTAAGTACAACAGCATCCTCAGATGTCCCTATAATGTTATTAGTCTCAGTCTTAGTGGCATGGTTCTCACAACATGCTTCATCCTTTGGCGAACCTTACAGAGTCACTGCTGGGCCAGCATTTGCTCAGTGGAGAAAGCAAACATGCTCTCATGCTCAGTGCCAACCCCACAGCAAGGTGGTGAGAATACAATCCTTTCCTGTCCCCACTGCAGTGAAGCAAAAAGGAGGAAGAGCAATACTCCAGTTTTGTTTCTAGAAGTGATTTTGGTCTTTGTGGCCTTTGACTTCATGGGGTGCTTTGGGCTTGTTCTCCTGCTCACCTTTCCCACTGTAGTCACACAGTGAGCCTGGCTTTGTCTGTCCTTCCTTCCTTCCTGCTTTCCTTCCTTCCTTCCTTCATGCCTGCCTGCTTGCCTCCCTCCCTTCTTTCCTTTCTTCCTCCCTTCCCAGTGGGATGCAGCTTAGGTGGGCATCCCAAACATAACTGATTCAGTGTCACATTATTCTCTCAATTGACCCTCGACCTCCTGACAGTCCACCCCCCTGGCCCCCGAGAGACCACCCAGTCTTCCCCAGAGAGCACTGCCCGGATCAGGTAGCCCCTGTTTCACAACCTCCCAGCACTTTTCTCTGTGCTGGCTGACCCAATTGATTCTATGGAAAGGAGATGGAAACTCAACATCTACTTCAGTTGCAGGTGGATTTTCCCCATCTCAGCTGCTTTTTCCCAGGTCTTGAGCCATGTTTTTTCCAGGTAAGCTGGATACTTTTGCAGTTTCCTTCAAACTTAATGTAATGTTATAAATGCCGCTGCATATTAGTAACAACAAACTGGGATTTCTTTTTAACTTGGCATGGCTTCCCTTACAGATTAGTCCACATCTCTTCCATATTTTAAAATAGGTCAGGCTGGTAGCCTATTCATGAAAATAAATAGAAATTTTCCAATTGTTCAAGGCAACAAATTCTTTTGTTTAATTTACCATTTATCTAATTTACCATTATTATATAATGGTAAGTTAAATATAGTTATTTACCATTAAAATTCATTTAATTGAGCATTGTTATGAAATGGTAACTATTTGGCTCCTGGTTCAACTAGGAGTAGGAGACTTGTTTTGGGAAAAGGCATTATGGGCAAATTATAGTTAAGAATTTTTTTTCTAAGGTCAGTTTTAAATTTCAATATCTGGATATATAAATTAATATTCCAGGTCTTTAAATCTCCCAAACAGTCCTACAGTGAAGTAATCAACATAATTATTTTCTCTGATTCTCACTAATAAATAAAAAGAACTTCCATCTACATGTACATTTTCTTTTTAAAAAGAAGGTGCTTTTTAAAACAATTTTTAAAAGGAAAAACTGGTTAGAAGAATAAATTTCTGATTCCTAAAACCTTCAGTTCTTCCTGTTTAGAAGAAAAGACAGTTGCTTGGTGTCTTGGTTTGAAAGACAGGTGTCTGCTGGGGAAGAGCAAGGCCCCCCTTGGAATGGACAAATCAAACCCCCTTCCCTCTGGATTATCGCAATTTTTGAAAATTAAAGGAGCTCTCAGGCAAAGATATTGAGGGTAGGAGTAGCAGTTCTTTACTGATATATATATATATATATATATATATAAAACAAAACA